>CAUYQU010025163.1:0-43445 GCA_963574635.1 Cheracebus regulus
ATTTTTGTGGATTTATCCACCTGTCGTCTTTGTAATTGCCGACTTTCAGATTGGGTCTCTGAGTGGACGTCTGGCTTGTTGGTGATGAAGTTTTTTTCTGTTTCTTAGTTTTCCTTCAGTGGACGCCCCTTCCCCACAGAGTAGGTCTTCCTCGGTTCGGCTGTGCTTGCTGTAAAACTCTCAGTCCTCAGCACTTCCAATTGCTGCTCTCCTTGTGGGGATAGGACCAGCGGAGCCCGACTAAAAGGGCACCCACTCTGCACCGAGAAGCGCTGCGCCAGGGCGCCAGCAAAACAGCTGCGCTGGCCAAAAGAGTCGTGCTCGCGACATTTGTGGCTCCTTTGCCGGGAATCTCCCAGTTTGTGGGCAACAAAAATTCATCTGAAATTGCAGCGTCCACTTGCTCTCTGCACTTTCACTGGGAGCTACAATCACGAGCCACTGCTAAGCGGCTATCTTGGATCTCTCTCCCGCTTTATAATCTTAAATATAAGATATGGTCACAGAAAAATGCAAGATTTGCCTATTGTAGAATGACATTAAAAATCTCTTAATTGTTTTGTATCCTAGAGCTGTATGTGCTGATGTCTTAGTAAAATACTTTATATGAAGTTTAGAACTCTGGCTAGTAAAGTCCAGACCACAAAACATCTCTCCCCCAGCATTTTTCTTTTTGAGACTGTCTTGCTCTGTTGCCCAGGCTAAAGTGCAGTAGCACAATCTGAGCTCACTGCAATCTTCGTCTCCTGGGTTCATGTGATTCTCCTGCCTCAGCCTCCAGAGTAGCTGGGACTACAGGTATGTGCCACCACACCCAGCTAATTTTTGCATTTTTAGTAGAGACAGGGTTTCACCATATTGGCCAGTCTGGTCTTGAACTCCTGACCTCGTGATTTCTCAGCCTTCCAAAGGGTTGGGATTACCCGCATGAGCCACTGTGCCCAGCCTTCTCCCCTAGCATTTTATAAAATGGGTGAAAACTGTAAAGATATAGCCAAAAATTAGCCATCAATGGTGAGATGCAGAGAAGCAAATGATTGTTTCTTTTCTTCATTATTTTTGATGGCAAAAACCACAATTACTTTTCACCAACCTAAAAAAAGAGTAGTCAAGAAAAGAAACAGAGATTCTGGCCTCATTTTATGACTCTTGTCTCTATCCATGACTCAGAAGCAGAACTTTAGAAAAAGAGTGAATCAACAAAAATCTGTTGAATTTTTATGAAAACACTAATTGAAAGAGAAGCAGCTAAAAGGATGAGTGGCAATTCACAATTGCAAAAATGCAGAACCAGCCCAAATGCTCATCAATCAACAAGCAGATAAAGAAACTGTGAGAGATATATATATATATATACACACTCACACACACACACACACACACATATATGTGTGTATATACACATATATAAATGTGTGTATGTGCATGTGTGTAGATATAGATATAGATATAGATATACACACAAACGCCATGCTGCAACCAAGGAAGCTGTTTCTATATTCTATACCTCAATTCTGTTTTCTGTCAATAAATGCTGCCTGCCCACATTTAGGCTCAGAGCTCTCTGAATCTCTTCACAAGTCATTTTTTTTCTCAATTAAATTCTGTTAAATTTAATTTGTCTAGTCTTCCTTTAACAAACACAAGGTACATTCAAAGGCATAATTAGAGAAGAGTTTAAAAGGGACTATTTACAAAGGTGTGGACAGAGAAGAGGGAGGCCACAGGCGACAGTGTATAGCTTGGGGCTGTTGGTGAGGGGCAGGCAGCTCTGTCGAGGGGAAGAAGAAGTTACTGGAACCAGGAGATCAAAAGACCTGTCAAGAGGCTGCATCATAGGAACTTTAGTTGTGGGACACAGCCAGCCAGCATTACCTGCAAGAGGAGAACTAGGAGAAAAAGAATAGTCTCACTCCACTGTCCGCCCTCCCTCTCATCTTCAGCCATTGTCCCCATTGACCAATCAACAAAAATTCAGACGGCAAGGGAGCCCTACTGATATTATCTAGGCAGCTTCTTGCAGCACAGGGCAGGGTGGAGAAGGATGGAGAATGGATGCCAAAGGAATAAATGGAGGATATCCAGCACAACAACTCCCCAGTCCCCACCTATCCCAATCTTATCATTCTTCTGGGTAAAGAGTTAATGTCCCCAACACAATGAAGTGAGATCGCCTACTATGTTATCAATTCAGTCAAATGTTCATTTGAAACAAAAAATATTAGCCACAGCCAATCTTCTTTTTATAAGGCCACAGGAGAAAGAGGAGAAAGAAACATCAATAATTAGCAATTTTAGATTAAATTAAATTTGGCCTAAAGCTGCCTCTGTACACAGCAAACTGTAACCTAATGTAGTATGTAAACAAACTGCAACCTAACTTAAGAGTATAGTCTTGTAACAAATAGCCAAGTCTCATCCAATCACAGCAGCCGAACTCAGCCAATCACAGCTGCCAACTGATCAGACCATGTCCATGGAAGGGAAATGCCAAGCTGCAACCAATCAAGCTGTTTCTGTATGTCACTTTCCTTTTCTTTCTGTAAATACTGCCTGCCCATATTGCTAGGGAGTGCCTGCCCATGTTCCTGGTACTGAATGCTGCCTAATCCATGAATTGTTCTTTGCTCAGGTAAACTTGCTAAACTCAATTTGTCTAAAGTTTTTCTTTTGGTAAAAGAAAACCTATCTGCAGTTGTACCTAATTCTGAAGCTAGTCACAAGGCCTTGGTTGGTAGTTATAGCAGCCTTCCTCCACAACCCTCTCTAAGTTCTGCCTGCCCACCTCAGTTGGATGGAAGTCTTTACTGGGTGGGGTTACTTCAACTTTCATTCCCCTGTGGGTTCTAAGTCCACAGAGGCAGCCATCATTTCACCCAAAATGCACAAACATGCATACCCACTTAGAGGACTTCATCATTGTCTTGCAGTGTAACCCCTGAGTGGAGCCAGGGAGTAAAAGCCATCCACTCTTGTTGAGACCTGTGGATCCTGAAGCTTCATTTGCAAACGAGGCCCACCTTTTTGTCCTCCCTTAGCTGGCCACGTGCCCCATGAGGTCATTGCTGTAAGTAGAGAGAAAGGCAGTGAAGCAGTGGACATTGATTCTATGAAAGTCTGAGCCACCTGCGGTTACAGCTTATTCATTTCTTGCAGACTTATGAGGCCCCAGTCTCACATATATGAATTCCATTTTATGATGGAATTCTGCTGTGTATGATTTAGTGGAATAGATGTCTCCTTTGGATATGATAAGAGTTCAGGTCACACAGATACTTGGGACCCCATCGTCAGATATTCAGTCTCAACAAAGCCTCATGGGAAATGAGATACTGATTTCACAGGGACACTACTAGTTGACAGGAGAGGGCATAGCCTTCCGCCAAAACCCTAGGGGTTCTGTTATTGGGGATTTTGGGAGACCTCTGACTTCTACAGAGTCTTCCATTATCATTAGGTCTGCTGGGTTATTGTGTGCAAATAGTGGGACGTGTACACCACAACTTGGACCTGCTAGAAAGAGCTTTCCTTCTCTGGCAGTCTTACTGTTTACCAGAAAATGGATTAGCCTGTCCAAAATTCAGATAAACCAAGCAAGCATGGAGTTCCAAAGGTTATTCTTTCTTTCAGAGATGCTGTTTCAACATGCCCCAATGTACCAAACTGCAGAAATGCCACTGATATGACAGGCTGTGGAACCTGTGAAGTTTGTTACCTAACCTCTAGCAGGCATGTATCCAAGGCACATTTGATATACTTCCTCATTGGGTCCAATTAGCATAATGCCATCTCTATGGGATAGCAAAATAATCAACAATTATCCTGATTACATCATGACAGAGTGCATTTGAGTTGATGTAGTCATGAAGCAAGATGGCAAACTATCCTCCTGACCCACCACTTAGATCAAACTGCTTTTCATTTCCTTGCCTTGTAGAAATGGTGTGGGGGAGCAGAAGGCTGGCAATAGCTGCAAACCAGATGCCAGGGGCTACATTAACTTGCTCCAGTGAAGATACCACAACCCAGAAGAGCAGGTGAAATTGGCATCACAACCTGTTTGTGTTTGTGAAGATCACTGGCATCTCAGCACAGGGAGGGTCTAAGTATGGCCCTCAATCAGAAACCAGGAAGGAAAATATTGACTATTTCAAACAAAATTATCTCTGTAGCAAAAACACCACAAAAGGTCAAGAAACAACATGCTGGAAAAAGAATTGCAACAAATATCACAGACAAATAGTTAATTTCTTATTTTAAAATAAATAGCTTCTAGAAATCAAAGAGAAAAATTCTAAGGTCTCAAAGGAAAAATGAGCAAAGGATTTGACAAGTGCTTTTTCACCAGCCAAAGAGGTGGGTTAAGTCAGGATGTGATAGGAATCAGTACCTCTGCATCTGTTAAGTTGTTGATGATAGGATTAATCTCTGAAACTCCCCCCGCAGGGATGTGTGATTGCTTTTTTTTTTTTTTTTTTTTTTTGAGACAGAGTCTCGCTCTGTTGCCCAGGCTGGAGTACAGTGGTGCCATCTTGGCTTACTACAACCTCCGCCTCCCAGGTTCAAGCAATAGACTACAGGCAGGTACTACCATGCCTGGCTAATTTTTTGTCTATTTTTAGTAGAGGTGGGGTTTTGCCACATTGCCCAGGCTAGTCTCAAATTCCTGAGCTCAGGCAGTCTGCCCACCTTGGCCTCCCAAAATGCTAGGGTTACAGTCCTGAGACAGCACACCTGGGCAAGATTGCTATTTCAATGTGGGTGAAGAGTACAATTCTAGGCACTTCTTTTTGGCCCTCCTTTACATAATAACTCTCACTTTTTGGATCTGGAAACTGATGTGGGAATTCTGGCAGTTTTCAATTCTTATGTCTACTATACATTGTCCAGGCTGAAGAGATAACCAAAAGACAAGTGATTATCTGGCTCCTTGGGCCCCCACTCTGTCTGCTGGACCAATGTGGCATTTCAGTCTCTCAGAATCAAAGCCAGAATCATTCAGAACCAGAATCTAATAATCCCTGGATAGTTCCATTTCCCCAGTACACAGTCACCCTATTAAATGTCTGCAGATCCCTCTGATGAAGGACAGAGGGAGGAGTCATACAATGTGTCTGCAGCCATGTGACAGGATTTTTCTCAAAGGTCTCTTTCCCAAAGAGTTGTAGGATTTTGGATTAGCTTGTATTTGGAAACTGGATAAGGGGTTTTGAATCCCCACCATGACAACTAGAGATAGGGTTATGCTCAGCATATTTAGGATCTTTCTGCCTATGTATGTCAAGCTGCATTTTAGTAGACTGTCCATTTATTTAATTTCTAAGGATGCCATGATCATCACTATGGATCCCTCCTGGTCAAAACACTCAGATTACCACTCCAATCCTGTGGCTTATTGGGATAATTATGTCCATCTTGTCTCAGCTGTTCAGTAACCACTGCAACCTGACTTCTACCCTTTAGACTACTTCCATTTAGGTAAGGGAAGCCAGTTCTAGTGCTGCATACCCCACTGTCATTTCTGGCCTATAGAAAACAGCCACCAAAGAGCTTCACAAGGTTACCAGTGCCCAGGACTAGTGAAGTACCCTGGCACAAGAAATGTAAGGAGCATTCACTTTCAGGCTCATGTATTCAGGATCAGCACCTGAGTGTGAGTGCCTGCTTAAATGTTGCACCCTGGGTGTCTGTTTGCCTCCTGTCTCACTCCAGCACTGCTGGTACCTTCCTCTCCAACGCATGTCTTAATTCCTTGGTGATAGTTGCATCCCTGGGCTTGTTCAGGGATTCTGGCTAGGAAGGTAGTGTTGAAGCATGTTGCACATAGTAGCTTCATTTCAATATTCTCACATCCTTGAGTCTTTGAGCTCCTTCTAGGACAATGCTTCTCAAACTGTCATGTATAATGTAAGTATGAAGCACATGGAGATATTGCTAAAATTCTGATTCAGAAGGTCTAGGACAGGGCCCGAGAGTCTACATTTTTAAATAGCTCCCAGTCATGCTGCTACAGCAACTCCGCAGGACACGTTTTGAGCAGCAAGTTTCTACCAAATGCCATGTAAGTCCAGGTATCTCAAACTCATTAACCATAGACCAACATTGAGTCAAGGTATCAGTGAGCCAAAATCAACTGGCCAAATCTAGCAGAGTATCAACTGCTCCCAGGCCAACACATTCAATCCCCAGAGTCTAGTCAGATCAAGCATTTATTTCATCCTCTATCATTTAATATCTTTAGTATGCATTCCCATACTTGCTGCCCAGGTTCTGCCGATATACACTAATGAGATATGGAAGGTTTTTGTGTACAAGCTTCCTCTGCAAGGAACAGGCCTTTATTTCTGCACCTGGACTATGTTGAGATCTAACTCTTACCATGGAGTGAGGATGGGTCCCGAAGAAAATCAGTATCAAGTTGTGAGGCATCTGGCCTGAGAGAAGTCATTCAGTCACTAGAAGGTTTTTTTGTTTTTTTGTTTTTGCCAAGGAAGGATAGTCCTCCTGGCACAATGTGGCTACCTGTCTGAAAGGCATTTGGGGTTCCAAAGTTCTCAGTATTCTTATGCCATGTCTCAAGGTCTCACTGCTTCCATACCAGTGCCCTTTCCTTAGTGTAAGAGATGTGACGTGGTAGTATAGATTTAATTGGGATTGAACTTATCATCCTTACAATCAGGCCCTTGGTTTGGTGCTCAGCCATATACACCCTGCATCCAGAGGATGAGGCACTTGTCCAAAATTGTCATCAAGGTATTCCAGTTTTCCATGGATATTCTCAGCTGGATAGTTTTGCTTTCAATCTCAAATTTTATTGTCTAAACTTCCTAGAGCTACCAAAAAGCCAATTTACAATCTCTATAATTACTATTGTTGCCATGGAAACTAAATGCCTTTAGAAACTAAATTCATAAACTGGAATTCCCAGTGCCTTGTCCTCTGCACACTTCATCTTATGCCACCGTTAATGATAAATAGTGTGATCTGATGAGTGTGTGTGTGTTTGTGTGTGTGTAAAACTGTTAACAAACAGTCTGAAAGGATACCCACCAAAGTCATGATAGTTATTGTCTCTGGAGGAAGAGGAGATAAATTGGATGTGAAAGAGAAGAAAAAAGAATTCAAATTTAGCTGTAATATTGCATTTCTTTTATTTTTTAAAAAAAGCTTGAAGCAAATATAAAAATGTTAACACTTATAAATCCCATATAGCAAAGATTTATTATTTTTGTATTTTCTACATGTTTCAAATTTAACTCCTCTCCATTCTCCACACATCATTATTCATTATGATCATGAGGGGTTTATTCCAGGATATTGGTTGATAGAAAACCAAGAAAGCAATTTATAAAATCATTCCATTAACAAGTAAAAACACACGCCGCAACATTTACATCAAAATTATTATGTGGTACAGAATCCAAAAGTCATAAAAAGCAAAAGCTATATTTTTTTCACTCTGGCACCCATCTGCCTTTCCCCGCAGTCAGACATTGTTACCAATTGTTTAGGTATACTTCCAAAGATACTGCATTTACAAGCACATACTTATATCGATTCTACAAGCACAAGATAGACATTTTCGGCATGCTGCTTTGTTCAACACACAATACATCTTAAAGATGGTCCCACATCAATTCATATAGAGATCTCCCTTTTTTATGGCTTCATAGTATTATCATTTGCTGATATGCCACAAATTAACTCATTAGACCCTTTGAGTGGATATTTACTATTTTGTAGTCTTCTGCTCTTAGGAATAAAGTGAAATTCAACCACCTGTACAGTAGCATTTCACACGTTTGAATATATGTATAGAATAAATTTCTAAAAGAGAAATTACTACAGAAAGGGATATATGTCTTTACAATTTTGATAACTACTGCCAGATTATTCTTAAAAGAAGTTGTACCGATCTACAGCAATGTGTAGAAGTGCTTTTCCCCTGCCAAATAGTTTGTTATCAATCTGAATGATTTTGTCAATCGATACTTCTGCTATCATGAGTAATGTTTCCATATGTCTAGGAACTATTTTAAATTCTTTTTCTGTATTCTACCACTCGTCAAATCCTTTGCTCATTTTTCCTTTGAGACCTTAGAATTTTTCTCTTTGATTTGTAGAAGCTATTTTTTTAAAATAAGAAATTACTATTTGTCTGTGATATTCGTTGCAATTCTTTTCCCAGCATGTTGTTTCTTGACCTTTTATGATGTTTTTGCTAGAGATAATTTTGTTTGAAATAGTCAATATTTTCCTTCCTGGTTTCTGAATGAGGGCCATACTTAGACCTTCCCCGTGCTGAGATTATTATTTTTTAAGTCCTATTTTTTCTTCATGTACTACCATGGTTCCATATTTTTACTTTTAAACACTTGGTCCTCCTTGATGCCTCTTGGCATATGGCCCATGATTAATTTTTTTTTTTTTTTAGCTAGGTACCCAAGTTGTTCATCATATATTGAATAATCCATCTTTCCCCAATTAATTTGAATGCCACGTTTAACATGTGCTGTTAATGCACTTCAACATGCATTTTAAATTTATTTTTATATTTATTTTGCTTGAACTAAAGAAAAAGTAACTAATCAAATTGAAGGAAGAACTGAACTACAGAATATATTTCTTTAACTCAAGAACTTTTAGTTACAGAAAGATTTTTCTAATATTAAAATGACTAAATTGCAAAAAGCATAAAATGTTTGAAGCCATTTTTAAAGTTGTCTTGAAATACATATTAGCACTCAAACTTTCCCACTCCCTAACTTTAGTTAATTGCTATAATGGACATCGGTTGTTTTGATCTACCCAATATCCTTTCATTCTATTTTGGTAACTGATATTCTCTGGGGGAACTGATCTTTCCACTTTACATCATGTTTTGTGGAAATTATTCAACCAAGGAACCTGCCCTATGCTAGAGAAGAGTTGAGTATGCAAACTAGGCAAGTGAAACTCTCTCACTGTAATTTAACCCTTCTTAAATCAAGTTTAAAAAATGACTATGGTCAAGTCATCCTTGCCAGCTAGGTCCTTGTTACTTCTCAGGCACCTTTCCCTTCTAAGGCCTATTTGGTCAGTTTGTCCTTTTATTCTATCAGGTCCTCTCTAATGATTTCAATAAATAACTTTTGTTTGTTTTTTTTAATGATCGAAACCCTGGTTTTATAGATTGAAACAGAAGAATCTACCTGATATAAAAATATTTTTACTTTGTGAAGGTTTATAACATTCTTTTCCATAATTATGATTCCTACATATCTTAATTATATATATATGTGAATGGGTTTAAGCTTAATTTTGGTCCAATTATAATAATCTTTTATTTTCACATATTGTTGCTTATCTAGATTTCCCTACTGAGTTACTTTTCTTCAAGAATGATTAATGAGTCCTGTATTTCTAGAACTCTTTTATGTTCAAAAATACCCATTTGTTGCCTTTGTACTAGAATAATATTTTGACTAGGTTTAATATTTTTAGGTCAGAATTTATTTCCTTAAGAACTATACACATATTGCTTCACTGTCTTCTTAGATGCTTGTGGTCAAAATAGAGGAACAGGGACCATATTTATCTTCCCTTCTGAAACAACTGCAAAATCAGACAAAATATATGAAACAACAGGCCTCAAGATACTGGAAATCAGTCAATGAAGGATACTGATCCCTGATCCCTGTTGTAATGTAGGATGTGGGAAACAGATGAGGTCGCCTCTGTGACTGCCCCAGCTTAGTGCCCTAGAGAGTTTCTAGGCTGCAATTCAGAGAGGAAAAACTCGGGTACGGTGGGAGAGGCTTTCAACTCTCGTTTTATTGAATTTATAGACTTCTCAAATTCTTCTATGGCATGGACATCTATGGGGAGGTTTTGTTTGTTTTTTGAGACAGGGTCTCACTTTGTCACCCAGGCTGGAGTGCAATGGTGCGATCTTGGCTCACCACTGCCTCCTGAGTTCAAGCAATTCTCATGCCTCAGCCTCCCAAGTAGCTGGTATTACAGGTGTGCACTACCACACCCAGCTAATTTTTGCATTTTTAGTAGAGACAGGGTTTCACCATGTTGGCCAGGCTGTCCTCAAACTCCTGACTTCAGGTGATCCACCTGCCTTGGCCTCCCAAAGTGCTGGGATTACAGGCGTGAGCCACTGTGCCCAACCTTTGGTGAGTTGTCTTTTGTCCCCTGAGTTATATATCCTTTCAGGATGGGTTCTTCATCTGGTTTATACCATGTTTATTTTCTACATTTTTCCCTGTTGCCTTTCTGCCTAATGATCAGACCACTTATCTTTCTAATGCTTAATCAGGGATGCTGGGTAGAGTCTTTCTTTTTATTTTAAGATGGCATAGAAAGGCTCTCTTTGACAACTTTCTTAGAGAAATAGACTTGTTTGGCTTCCTCTCCATTGTATAGCTGGAGGCCTGGGTAGTGTCTTCCATCTACTTTTCTGTAGCCTGATCTGATTTGGTGTGAGATGAGGCCCTTGCTGTTAACCTGATTTCTACTCTTGATTGTCGCCTAGGAAATTCCATTAAATCCACTGAATTCCATGAAGGAGGCAAAGCATGCGGGCATAAGACACAGCCCCCTTTGTTGAATTCATGTGAAATTCTGGAAAATCCCTCCTGTATCTACAGAGAGTTCTTGGAGACAGTCAGGGGCTTCTGTGCTATAGGGTCTACCTGGTGTTTCCCTGAGCTGCCTGCTCAATACCTCCACCACCACCCTTCAAATTGGTCATATTAACAAGAATTCTGGTTTTCTTTTCTTTATGTGACATCTATTCATGACTACACTGGGCAGGTGAGACAGTAGCTATGCCTTTATATAGAACTTTTAAATTCTATTTTTTATTTTATTTATTTATTTTTTTAGAGATAGGGGCTTGCTCTGTCACCCAGGCTGGAGTGTGCTGGTAGGATCACAGCTCACTGTAAACTCAGACTCCTGAGCTCAAGTGATCTTCCTGCCTCAGCCTTCTGAGTAGCTGGGACTCCAGGTGTTCACCACCATGCCCAGTTAAATTTATTTATTTATTTTTGAGAGACAGGGTCTCACTATGTTGCCCAAGCTGATTTTGAACTCCTGGGCTCAAACAATCCTCCCATGTCAGCCTCCTAAAGTCCTGGAATTATAAGCATGAGCCACCATGCCCAAACTATTCTATTTTTTAAATTTTCATACAAGTTAGATGTTTATAGTGTAAGGTTAAAACTCCATTCTTTGCTTCTCCATTGCTGGTAAATTTTGGGCTATATTTTTACTAATTTTGCACATTCTTTTACATATTGGTAAAGGGAGAGTCTGTGATCTGGATTTATTCAGATCCTTATTCAGAATTACCACTTGTTATATCATATTATCTTAAATGTATCTCTACTTACTAGTGATTTATAGTATATTCCAAGTTAGTCATAAAAACATTTCACAATAGATTAATTTCACGCTTTCCTGTGAAATTGTCTTAAAGAGTAAAGTTCTTAATATTGTAAGTAGCTGTCAGAAATAAACCAATTCTAGCCTCAAGTTTATACTTCTTACAATGAGAATTTTAAATTTCTTTTTTCTTGGGAAATAGCAGGGTCTTGCTGTTTTTAATAGAGAATTAATTCTTTGAATTTTTTAATTTTTGTCTCTCAGAAAAGATGGATTTGTTGGCTTTAAATATTGAGAGAGTTTCTAGAGACCCACGGGAAATGAGAAATTTGCACTTTTTAGCAATGGCTTTTGAAAGACTAGCTAAAATCCTGAAGACTTAGCAGAAGTAAGATATTAAAATGACTTTGGCATTTTGTTGATTATTAAATTGAATGAAAAAACAAAATGTAACCTTTGAGTCCAGTGCATTCATCCTCCTAGGCCCTCTATCATCTTAAAATCAATCAAGGAAACACAGCGTGCTTCCCTGGGGGACTGTGGCAGTCTTCCTTTCATGCGGTAACCTACAATGCTCCATAAGAATAAAAAAGCAGAGCTAAGGAGCAGATTCCAAATAACCAAAAGGCATACGGAAAGTATCTTAAAATATAGTGATCAAAACCCATCTAATGCCATTAAAAAAAAAAAGCAGAAAATAATAAAGTAACATAATGTGGTCTTGCAAAAAACAGCCTGTGATCTTACATTTCAAAACACGTCTTGCCCATTCCTGGCCCCTACAAGGCCAAAAATCTACCCGTTCCATCCTTCACCTTCTGCTTGCATGTCCCATTCAAGCTCTTCTGCACATGGCCATGTTAAAATTAACAAAGACATCTGAGTCTGCCTGGCACATTCAGACCTTCTCAAGACAAGTTCTTCCCTCCCTGAGCATTTCCCTGACCACCCAAAATAACCACCCCATCCCTCCATCTGCCTACACACACACACACACACACACACACACACACACACACACACACACACACACACACACACCTCTGAGTCTCAGGGTCCTCTAATTACTGATGTTCCTTATTACGATGGGAAATCCCTTGTCTATCTGTGTACTTGTCAGTGGTCTGTCTTTGCCCTAAAGGAGGAATCTTACATCGATTCGTCCTCAATCCCCAGCACCTAGGAGAGTATGTGACTTAATAAGTGAGTGTGTGCTTACATGTTTGGATCATGATTTGATTAGAGATGAGAACCACTTGTTTCTTAGGCTGGGATTTTCCTGTCACACAGAAGCCTTCAGAATGTACAGATGTCTTTTTGCCCTAGAAGCCAAACAGAGCAGAAGATTGTAGACCCCAGCCGGTTGGGCTACTCCTGGATTGATTCCAAACACGATGTTTCTTTCTAGGCCTGAAAATCGACGGATATTGTCCAAAACGATGTGATCGGCCAGAACATCCGATGCGTCCTGGATCTGCAGTAACGGATCAGATTCCTCACTGAGCTGAGACATTTTTCTCTTCCTCATTGCTGTTAGAAGCTTGTCTTTATATTTTTCCACTTCACTTGCTTTGCTGAAAAGCACAGCAATATCCTTGGGAGAATAACCATTCCTCAAGAGAAAACGGCACTTCTCTGCTACATAAATCAGTATCTCCTCCAAGTTCAAGTCTTCAATAATCTCTAAGTTGCCTGGGACACCTTGAGCCCATTTAGGTTCGTGGTGCATCACCAGGGCCCCAGGGGGGAGGTTAGGTGGAGGATTTTCTCTGACTTCCTGCATTACATGTTGTAGGTAATTGGCTATTGGATCTGCATTTCGGACCACTCTGGTGATCTCTTCTCTTGGAAACTGGTCTGAGGGAGGGGGGAGGCCACTGCAACTCAAGTGATTGGTCTGAAAGTAGTCCAGAAAGATCCAGAGAATTCCTGGGCCATCCCTTGCTGTCTGAGTGATGAACTTTGCCTTCGAATACCAGTCCCCATCTTCAGTGCGGAAATTCTGAGCTTCATCAATGACAATGTGCTGGATGTGTTCAAAGCCGTTTTTCATGAAGGTTTTCCGGGTCACTGCCTGGCAGATCTTTTTCGTGCTGCAACTGTAAGAAACATAGTCAGGCGTTCCCTGATGAAACAAAGCCAACTCTACTCTTAAACTCCTCTGCATGGTAAATACATATGAATTTTAGCAAGTAAACCGAAAGCCACACCAGCCACAGTCACTCAAGAAAAGAAAGTGAACACAGACAGGCAACATACCTCACCAGCTTCCTCAGGGGCTGGTTTTCACAGATGTAGAGAATGTTATCTGGTTCACAGTGAAACACATTCTTGATCTTCTCCATGATCCTAAGAGCCAAGATAGTCTTTCCTGATCCAGGTAAGCCATGAACAAACAACTCTCTGGCCTTGTGAAGGTTCTTTGAAAGCAACTGATACTGTTTATCTGTCAGTAGGTTCAAAACCTCAGAGCCCAGCTCTTCGCTTAAGAAGGATTTGAACCCAAGCAAGACTATCACGAGGGACTGTAACAGGGCTTCCATGTGCCAGGGGGTCATGAAGTTATAGGATTCGGGGTAAATTTGTAAATATGAACTGTAAACGCCCTGTGAACTTCTATCAGAATTCAGCACACAGACCAAGGGAGTGATGCATAATCTCCCAGTGTAGCCACCTATGTTCACCAGCCTCTGCTTCAAAGAATAGGCAACTATCATAGAATAGCCCTTGCATCCTGCATCCCACTCGCTGAAGATGGTATAGAGAATAGGGGTGTTGTTCTGGGAAATTAGAAGAGCATCACAGATGACCCCCTGCTTCTCTTTCAGACCTAAGTCCACAGCCCAACTTTGAGAAAAAATCAATATTCCTTGAGAGAAAGGGCGCATTTCTGTATTTATTAAGTCTCTGAGTCCTTTATGTTGTGAGAAGAGCTCCTTGTAGAGGCTTTCTGGAGTATACACCACTCTGTCTGAAAATACTAGACAGGGAAAGAATTGGAATAAATTAGAAAATCCTCAGATAAACTAGTAATCATCATTATACATAGAAGATTCAATCAACATTGGGACCCTACCACGTATCTACAATAGGTTATACATTAGTAATAAAAAGATAAAGAATTCTTATTTTTATGGAGTGCTAATTAGCTGGTATAAGCAGAGACAACAATAATTATGGTACAAAGTGGTCCATACAACCAGAGAGAAGGGCACAAAGTATTATGTGAATACCAGGGAAAGGTACAGTTTAGGAAAGAAGAAAATATGAAAGTCTTTACGAAGAAGGAAACACCTGAGCTGATTCTTGTTTTTTGTTGTTGTTGTTTTTGTTTTTATGAGACAGTTTTGCTCTGTTGGGCAGGTGGGAGAACAGTGGCACAATCTCAGCTCACTGCAACCTCCGTCTCCTGGGTTCAAGCGATTCTCCTGCCTTAGCCTTTCCAGTAGCTGGGACTACAGGCGTGCGCCACCATACCCGGCTAAATAAATACAAAAAATAATGTTTGTATTATTTGTAGAGATGGGGTTTCAATAGGCCTGACATGGTGGCTGAGCCACTATGTCTGGCCTATTCCTTAACTTTTGTAGAGATGGGGGTGGGGGTAGGATGTTGGTAGTGGTCTCACTATGTTGCTCAGGCTGGTCTCGAACTCCTGGCCTCAAGTGATTCTCTCCCTTCAGTCTCCCAAAGTGCTGGGATTACAGGCGTGAGCCACCACACCCAACCCTGAGCTGTTTTTAAAGGATGACTTGGAAGTAGTGAGGTGAAGAGGAGAATAGAGAGATGGTCAAAAGAGGATGCATGAGTAACACTTAGGGACAAGAAACAGCAAGGAAGCTGGGTACGGTGGCTCACGCCTGTAATCCCAGCACTCTGGGAGGCCGAGGCGGGTAGATCACTTAAGCCCAGCAGTTTAAGATCAGCCTGGCCAACATGGTGAAATCCCATCTCTACACATAATACAAAAATTAGCTGGGCATGGTGGTGTGTGCCTGTAATCCCAGCTACTGGGGGCTGAGGCACGAGAATTGCTTGAACCCAGGAGGCTGAGGTTGCAGTGAGCTGAGGTCACATCACTGCACTCTAGCCTGGGGAACAGAGTGAGACCCTGTCTCAAAAAAAAAAAAAAAAAAAGCAAAGTCCATTCAGGTCACTCCAAGCAGTTTGTGTTGCTAACAACCAAAGTGAGAGGCAAAGCAGTAGAAACAAGGATGGGGAGGAAGGCATGAGAGTGCCATCTTAACACCTGGCAAGATTACATACTATATGGTTTCACTTACATGACATTCTGTATAGCACAGCTATAGGTACAGGCAACAGATCAATGGATGCCAGAGGTTAGGGATTTGGGGAGAGTTTGACTAAAAAGGGACAGCATGAAGGAGACTGAAGGAGACTTTTTTGTTGTTGTTATTGTTGGATGGGGTCTTGCTCTGTCACCTAAGCTGGAGTACAATGGTACAATCATAGCTCACTGCAGCCTCTACTTCCTGAGCTCAGGTGATTCTCTCACCTCAGCTTTCTAGGTAGCTGGGACTACAAGTGCACGCCACCACATCCAGCTAATTTTTTAATGTTTTTTGTAGAGACAGGGTTTCAGCATGTTGCCCAGGCTGGTCTTAAACTCCTGGGCACAAGTGATCCTCCCACCTTAGCCTCTGAAAGTGCTGGGATTACAGGTGTGAGCCACCTCACCCGGCCATCTTTTTTTCTTTTTGGTAGGACAAAATGATTCTAAGCTTCTTCCGGAAAAGAAATGACATGATAATATCATGTTGGTGAAAGTGGTTTTGGGTATATGTTTTGGATTGCAATCTGGCAATATCCATCTAAATTTACAATCAATTATTACTACTTGGAATTTATCCTTAAAGAACACCTCAGGTATATTGTAGGAAGATATATATCGTAGCATTGTTTTAAAAGGAAAAAATTAGACATCATCTAAAAGTCCATTAAAAAAATGACTGGGCTGGGTGTGGTGGCTCACGCCTGTAATCCCAGCACTTTGGGAGGCTGAGGCAGGTGTATCACCTGATGTCAGGAGTTCAAGACCAGCTTGGCCAACATGGCAAATCCCTGTCTCTACTAAAAATACAAAAAATTAGCTGGGCGTGGTGCGTGCACCTCTAATCCCAGCTACCTGGGAGGCTAAGGCAGGAGAATCACTTGAACCAGGGAGGCAGAGGCTGCAGTGAGCCAAGGTCACACCATTGCACTCCAGCCTGGGCAACAAGAGCAAAACTCCAGCTCAAAAAAAAAAAAAAAAGACTGATGGCTGGGAGTGGTGGCTTATGCCTGTAATCCCAGCACTTTGGGATGCTCAGGTGGAAGGATTGCTTGAATCCAGGAGTTTGAAACCAACCTGGGAAACACAGGGAGACTCCATCTCTAAAAAAATTAAAAAATTAGCTGGGTATAGTAGAGTGGGGCTCCTTTGTAGAGGAGTCTTGCTATGTTGCCCAGGCCTGTCTCAAACTACTGGACTTAAGCAGTTCCACACCTCACCCTCCCAAAGTGCTGGGATTATAGGTATGAGCCACTGTGCCCAGTCTTTTCACTTACTTTAAGGTATATTTTGAGGAACAGTTCTTAATTTTAATGTAGTGAAATTTACCTACCTTTTTGTTTAAGTTTGATCCTTTTGTGTCTGGTTTAGGAAATCCTTTCCTACCTCAATGACATAATTATTTATGTACATTTTCTACTAAAAATTTTAAAGCTTTGGTTCTCATATTTAAGTCCTTAAACCTCTGGAATTGATCCTGTATATAATACAAAGTAGGAGTCCATTTTTTATTGAACAATCGGCATACTCCAAAGCAACCAGAGATGGCTAATTACCTGGAAAGTAGCGTTTCTGCTGCTCTTTCAGGCATTCCAAATTCTTATGAATGCACACGGTATTGCTGAGGGGTGTGGCAGATGACAAACTCAGCGCAAGGACCATCTCAGGACACCTGGAAAGATCTTAGGAAACAAGAACCAAGGATTCAATATGCAAAACGGCAGCCCCTAACTTATAGCTGAGTGGCGCTGCGAAATCTTTCACCTAGTCTTACAGCTCAAGCCATGGCCCACAGATCCTTGCCTTTACATCTCAGTTCAGCTCAGGAAAGCCTACTGAGGTTTTTGAAGGAAAAAAATAAACTAGCATGAAGCAACATTTTTAAATGTTATTATGTCAAAACAAAACTATTTTTGTTTTTATTTATTTTTTTGAGACAGTCTCACTCTGTTGCCCAGGCTGAAGTGCAGTGGCATGATCTCAGCTCACTGCAACCTCCATCTCTTGGTTCAAGCGATTCTCCTGAGTAGCTGGGATTATAGGCATGCATCCACACACTCAGCTAACTTTTTGTATTTTAGGTAGAGACAGAGTTTCACCATGTTGGCCAGGCTGGTCTTGAACTCCTGACCTCAGGCAGGTCTCGGCCTCCCAAAGTGCTGGGATTACAGGCTGGCCTATTTTTATATTTTTAGAATGCTATTTTTAAAAGAAAGGACGAGAGGATGCAAAGGCCAATGGATATAGATATCTGAGCAAATTCTGAAGGGGACTTTTTCTGGACTTTTGAAGAAGTTACCATTGGTTTTCTCTTGTTTAATTTTATCATAGGCTTTCCTTTACCAGGGTGGATGCATGTCACCAACCGTTTTCTTTGGCTTATCAGGTTTGGGTCCCCAAAGGAAAAGTGGGAAAAGAGAGGGAAAGCCATGATTTGGTCATGTTTTGGTTCAAAAAATGGAAGTGGGCAGTGAGAAGGGGAGAATATTTAAGAAGGGAAATTCAGAGGAAAATGACAGCAAGTTAAAGGGGACACATCTGTATATGTGAAAAAAAGAAATGTCCTGAATACGTAAATGCAAGCTCAGCATTGAAAAATAAGAGAAGAGGCTTGAATACAAACATAAGAAAGGATGTGAAAATTGAAATAACTAGGTCAAACAGCCTCCTGCACCAGCCTCTAATGGGGCTGCTAACCAGGGCATCTGTTGAATAGAGACTATTTAAGATGGTAAAAGAAAGGAAGGGGCAATAATCCACGAACTGCATCTACAGGAATTAATAAGTCAGATATTTGCAACTCAGAGACTAAATCTCTTTCCCCGGATTCCAAGGAATACCATACCTCTCTTTCCTCTCTGCCCCGCCCTGCCCCTCTGCCAGCAAACATTACAACCATTGTTGGTCTTGCTCCCTGACCTGGGTCAGCTTTCATCATCCAAGCAGTCCATTCTCTTGTGAGCAATTGTCTCACGCGATTTTCTTTCACCTGCCAGGAACTAGGCACTTTGGCAAACACCACACAGCAGAATCGCTCCACCTTGATTGCACAGACATATCCACAGAGGGACCCCTTATCATGTACTTCAAGGAAGTTAAGGACATATTGTATCTCAGGCCTCTGTGTGCAGAAATGATGGACAGGTAGCTTCTTAATACAGCTATCAATAGAAGTCCTCAAGCTGGTAAGGTCTGTTTTCTCTTTTTCACATCCAATCACTTGACAAGTCGCATCGTGCACACCAAAAAATACATATCCTCCTTCAGTATTTGCAAATGCAGAAACAGACTTCGGAAGTCTGTCTTTAATACAGTGTGACACGTCTTTCGAGAACATCACAAATTCAACATGTGTAGACTCAGGGAAGTTGAGTTTTTCCAGGTACTGAACCCGCTTTCTATCAAATAAAGCAGCAGCTGAGGCATTTATGTGACCTTCATATTGTAAACTACCCTGAGCTGCCTGTGGACTTAATGAATTGGAAACATTAATATTCATAGGAGTCTGAGTCCTCCTTTTGAGGAATGCCAGAGCTTCCTGAGAATCCATGACATCAGTGGATGTTCTCTGTCTGTGGTACAAATTGGAGCATAAGGTAGCAAGTGGCACGCCAGCTTCCGTGTTCCATGAGTTCACAAACATCAAAAAGTAGTTTTCCTTCTGCATTGCATCTAAATAGCTTCTGAAAATC
The DNA here is from genome assembly GCA_963574635.1 of Cheracebus regulus. Classification (NCBI taxonomy): domain Eukaryota; kingdom Metazoa; phylum Chordata; class Mammalia; order Primates; family Pitheciidae; genus Cheracebus; species Cheracebus regulus. The sequence continues at coordinate 19,360 of CAUYQU010025163.1, forward strand.
GGAGGCACATCCAATCCTACTCCATGACTCTCAAAATTGTAGCCTTTGTTCTCAATCTTAGCCTTGATTACCCCCCCACCAGAATTCAGCAGAGCACACACTGCTTGCAGGATGATTTCATTCTGTTTCTCCCTCAGGCGAGGGTCCATCTCCTGCCTCTGCTGAGTCCCAAGGGTGACTCTTCCTGCATCTACAACACACTCAGGAAAGTTTGTATCCGAATCAATCCTAAGACTCATCTTCTCAGGACTTGGCCTATTCCTATCCTGAAATGTTCTCCTGGAAAACAGAAAGATGGAACCATTAGAAAAGGACCTAAATACCCATTAATGGTAGACTGGATAAAGAAAATGTGGTACATATACACCATGGAATACTATGCAGCCATAAAAAAGAATGAAATTATGCCTTTTGTGGGAACATGGATGGAGCTGAAGGCCATGATCCTAAGCAAACTAACACAGGAAGAGAAAACCAAATTATAGATGTTCTCACTTATAAGTGGGAGCTAAACAATGAGTACGTATGCACACAAAGAAGGGAACAACAGACATGAGGGGCCTACTTGAGGGTGGAGGTTGGGAGGAAGGTAAGGATCGAAAAACTACCTATTGAATACTAAGCTTATTACTTGAGTGAGGAAGTACTTTGTACATCAAACCCCTGCAACACACAATTTACCTATAAAACTGGCACATGTATTCCTGAGACTAAAATTAAGGTTAAAATAATATTAATAAATAAATAAAAAGTATTGGAAATTTTTTTTTAGAAAAGAAGAACTTAAATTAGTGATAGCATATCCTGCTTGATAACTTCCAGTTTCAGTTTTGAGTTATAATACATCAACAAATAATATTAGGTCAGAGTCCTCAATGAGAGGGCTAATCAATCCTCAATTAATCTGAGCCAGAGACAGAAAGTTATTTAATCATGATAAGATTATCATGGTTAAATTATCGTGATTCCCCTTCGTCTGGTAGGGGCAGGAGAGAAGCAGGATTCTGAGTGTTTTTGATGAACAGTAATGTGAGAGGAAGAGAGTAACAGAAACTCACAAGAGGTTAGCTTGCTGGCTGAAAAGGGTTATGTGTTCTTAGTCAATAGTAATGTCTGTGCAGGCTGGGCACAGTGGCTCACGCCTGAAATCCCAACACTTTAGGAGGCTGAGGTGGGAGGATCACCTGAGGTCAGGACTTCGAGACCAGCCTGAGCAACATGGTAAAACCCTGTCTCTACTAAGAATACAAAAATTAGCAGGGTGTGGTAGTGTGCATCTATAGTCCCAGTTACTCAGGAGGTTGAGGTAGGAGAATCACTTGAACCTCAGAGGCAGAGGTTGCTGTGAGCCAAGATTGTGCCACTGCACTCCAGCCTGGGTGACAGAGCAAGACTCCATCTCCAAAAAAATAAAAATAGTAATGTCTGTGCTGCATGAGAAACCCTGAGGTCAAGCAGGAAGTGAGCCTAGAGCCAGTTTGGCAGAAGCATCATCTAGTTTTGCAGTGACAGCGAATGCCTTAAAACAAGAGAAATAAGCCTTTGAAAGGGGTCAAGAGTGAGGCTATAGTAAATAATGGAGTTTTAATGGTTTCCATGAAGTTAAAGTCCCAAGGGCTTGCCCAGATCTGTCTTGCACAAATAGACAAAATGGCTTTCTATAGTTGGAGTGCTTTGGGAAGGAGGCTGTTGAAGAACTTGTTTCAGGTTCCGGGAGGTCTTTATGTGTGGACTTTCAAAGGAGAGAATCCCTCATTGAAGGCCTAGTCAATCCATAAAGAGGTGCTTCAATTTTAGAAAACTTTGGCACCTATTGTCTGCAATATACTAGGTAAACCTGGAAATCCTCTCATCTGCCATTTTGTGAGGGATTGACAATAACTTTGGATGATCTTTAGTCTATTAGGAGAAAATACTTTTCCCCCCTTAGACAGATTTACCCCAAACAATGAATTGTGTTTTGGTAAAACTGTAATATAGCTTTAAAAATTTTATGTTCTTTTTCTGCTAAGGCTGAGAGCAAGTAAATGGAATCCTTTTAACAGGCTTCCTTGTTCTCTGAACAGAGTAGGAAATCATTTTTATATTGTATCAGAACTGAATCACAAGGGAAATTTATATCTTTTAACTCTTGGTTGAGCACCTGGACAAAAACAGGGTCTTCACTGAATCTCTGGAGCATGGCTGTCCAGTTATACCACTGTCCTCCCCAAGACAAAGGCAGAAAAGTATTGACTGTCGTTGTCTAGAGGTGCACTGAAAAAAGCAGAGAAAATTTCTGCTACAGTAAAGCAAGTGACTTCAGGTAGAATTGATGAAAGACGGTGTGAGAGTTAGGTACTACTGAGGAAAAAAATACAATTTTGTTGATGGTTCTAAAGTCTTAAACAAATCAGAATCTTCATCCACTTGGTTTCTTTGCTGGCAGGACAGGAGTGTTAAAGGGGATGAGACCTTCAACTATAGGTTTGAACCCTTCCTTTGCTTCTGACTTCAATGGATATTGGGGAAGTTTGGGTAATGATTTGACAGGATCTGTCTGAATTTAGTACGTTCTGCTTATTATTTTGCTGCTCCAATTATTCATCCTACATAAGTGGAATTTTTAGCCCCTTAGACTGTCAGGTTTGATGTCAAGATATTTATTTTGAGTATGCATCACATATAAGAGAAAGCAAAGGTATATTCAGAGCAGGTGCAACTTGATTATGTATAGAGAAGTCTCTGGAACATCAATAAACATTACAATTCCATTTGCAAATTAAGTCTCTGTTAAATTTGTAGTCATGGTATCAAAGAACAGGAAGGAAAGTTTTTTCAGTCAGGGCCCAAGGGCTACAGTGAAGGGCTGGGAGATGGAATAAATATGTGGGTTTTATGTGGGTTATTTGAAATACCTACCACCTGTGTGATCTGTTTACTCAGAAGAAGAGATTGAGCAAAAGGGACGGGGTTTAACATAGAAAGAGTAGCACAATGTTTGCCAGAAATTGATGAGGTTGACCACCTGTATTTATAGTTAAATCACCTTGAGTGTTTAGAGAAAGGCAGAGTATCGGGTAGTTTCTCCTCCCTCTGAGCACCCTCATTGATTTGAACTGATGGATTTTGATTTGTCTTGGCTCTGTTTACAAGATTTGTTAAGTGTCCTTGTCAACAGGTGGTTGATTGGGAAGTGGGCCACAAGTTTATTCTGAATCCTGTCTGATTTTGGTTCTAAAGCCCTTTCAAAATGTTCTGCCATCTGTTACCATTCAGATAAAGCGGCTGTTTTCCATTCTAATCTCTGTTTTAGAATGAAGTCTCCAATTTCATGTTTAACTCCATTGGCAAAATGAGATGAAAGGCTGCTTTTTGCCACCTTCTTTAACTGATGTGTGGGAAGGTACTTTCTAATCTATCCTGAAAGAGTCTGATAGTTTTGTTTTTTTGTTTACATTGTCCAATGGATTTTTATTAGAAATGTTTTGGGTATGGCTTTTAGGAGACTTTGCCTTACTTTTTGGACATTTTTTTTTTTTAACTTTCAGATTTACCGTGGAAAGAGGGATACTGTGGGTTCTTTTCTGAGTCCATCCAATCAGCTTTTTCCCTCCAGGATTTAGCACCTGAGTTTCTGACCAACATGCATACAAGTTGATAGAGGTTAGGTAACCCTGGGTAATATGCACCCAGAAGAATTCTAAATTCTTTTATGATTTTTTGCTGACCTTGTCTAGGTTTAGGGAAACCTTTAAGTATAAGTCTTAATTCAGCTCAGATCCAAGGTTTAAATTCTACAGATGCCCGCATATCTGGCTTAATGAGAGGAATGGATATTCAGAGGCAGCCGGAATTTTGGAGTTTTAGGAGAGTTATTAAGCAAAGGGAAGGGGTCTGAACAAGGGGAAGAGAAGTGAGGAGTTCACTGAAGTACAGGAGAGAGATTATTGAAAGTAATGGCAAAAACCACAATTACTCTTGCACTGACCTAACAGAAGGATAAGGGGGGAAAGAGAGAGAGAGAGCTGGATACCGGGAGGCAACCAGAGGACAAGAAAAAGAAGCATTTACTAAGGAAATGAGTCTAGTTTGTTGTTGCTTAAGTCTATCAAGTTTCCCATTGGTTTTGGGCAAAGAATCTTTTAATGAAGCAATTTTTGATCAGAATTTCATTTGGAGGCCTTTGCCTACCAATAAAAAACTGCAGCCCCATTGATCCTGAGATGTCTTATTCCTGCTTTTCTAAGGTCCATGTCAAATGAACAATTTTGTTCAAGCCAAATGTTCCCCAGAGTAGCCACTAAAGGCCCAAATCATCCTTGGAGCCATGCCATTAGGAAGGTAGGTGCATGAGTTAGTGTTGTACAAATAAGAAGCAGTTTTTCCTAGATGAGGAGGGTGTTTAGACTTAGAAGACCCCATAAGAGCTGTTGACTGTCAGTAGGAGTATAACTCTTGTGCATTTTCTGCCTCAGGTCCCCAATCTTACAGTTGGCCACCTCCTAACACAGACTAGACAATCTGTGTCCCCCCAGTAGGCAGAAGAGCAGAGATAGTACTCCCTGTGGACCAAAATGAAGCTCTCAGGACAAAAACTCAAGATGGAAGAAGAACTTGAGCTGGTTTTATAGGTGACCCACAACGAAGTTTGTCCACATGGACATGAGTTCAGGGAGAACCACAAACTCACTGGACTGTGAGTGAGCTTGAACAGGCTTGTAGGACCTATGCCTGTGTCCCACCTTGTCATCCTCCTTCTTAGGGCAAACCACTTTTAAACAGCACAACACAAACGCACACACACACAAAAGAGAACAAAAAGGTGTGAAAGAGAATGGCCTGATTCCACCTAGGGTGCCAAATACATGGGAACCAATAACAAAACCCAGGTTTCAAATGAGAATAAATAGCTGAGGAACTCAACACAAAGAGACATTCAGAGCCAGTGCTGACTCATCGCATCGGTGCAAACTCAACAAGCCACTCACTGCAAGGTGTAAGATGCCTCTGTAGCAGCCATACCTGTTTGAAAATGGGAGTCCACACAATGGGCAGTGCAGATGGTATCTCAGTGGAACCCCCAAGGAAATTTGCGCTTGGCCTAGACACATAATAAATTTTTTAAAAATGATATATTGGAGCCAGGCATGGTGGCTCACGCCTGTAATCCCAGCACTTTGGAAGGCTGAGGCGGGTGGATCATGAGGTCAGGAGTTTAAGACTAGCCTGGCCAAGATGGTGAAACCCCATCTCTACTAAAAATATAAAAATTAGCTGGGCGTGGTGGCAGGTGCCTGTAATCCCAGCTACCCAGGAGGCTGAGGCAGAGAATTGCTTGAACCTGAAGGCGGAGGTTGCAGTGAGCTGAGATCACATCACTGCACTCCAGCCTCAGCGACAGAGCAAGACTCCGTCTCAAAAAAATAAAAATAGAAAATAAAGATATATTAGACTTTAAGAACTTCTCCTTTTTGAAAGATACAGTTAAGAGAATGAAAATATAAGCCCCGGCCTGTTGGACGAGGGGGCAACAGGAGGAGCAAGAGCATGAGGATGGTGCTAATGGATGCTGGGTTTAATACTTAGGTGGTGGGATGATCTACGCAGCAAATCACCATGGCAACACGTTTACCTAGGTAACACATCTGCAGGTCCGACCCAAGTACCCCTGAACTTAAAATAAAAGTTGAAGAAAAAAAAAGAAAATATAAGCCCCTGACTGGAAGACTATGTTCGCAAATTACATAACTGATAAAGAACTTGTATGTAGATTATACATAGAACACTCAAAAGTAACGATATAAAAACAAACAACCCAATTTAAAAATGAATAAAACATTGGAACCGACAATTTACCAAAGAAGATATATATAGATAGCAGATAAGCACATTGAATTATGCTCAACATCATTAGTCATTAGGGAAATGCCTATTAAAACCTCAGAGAGATACCACTATGCATCTATCAGAATGGCTAAAATGACTACCATACCAGTTGTTGGTGAAGATGTGAAGGAATGGGCACCCTCATACACTCCTGGTAGGGACATAAAGGGGTACAGCCATTTTGGAAAAGAATTTGGCAGTTTCTTAAGAGGTTCTGCATATGCTTACCATATGACCCAGCTATTCCACACCAAAGTATTTACCCAAGAAGAAAAAAAGCATATGTCCATACAAAGATTTGTACATGAATGTTCATAACACTTTTATTTGTAAAAGCCATAAGCTGGAAACAATCCAAATGCCCATCAGCAGATGAATGAAGAAGCCAGTATTGATTATCCATATAGTGGAAGACTACTCAACAATAATAAAAAGGAAAGAACTATTGGTACCCACAACGACATAGATGAATCTGAACACAATGACGCTGAGTGACAGAAGCCAGACTTAACAGAGTGTATATCGTATGATTCCATTTGCCATGACAATAATACTGGAAACGACTTCTATTTTCTGATAGTATAAAGTAGTCCTCCCTTATCTTTGGTTTGGCTTTCCATGCTTTCAGTTACCACAGTCAACTCTGGTCCAAAAATATTAAATGAAAAATTCCAGGAATACATAATTCACAACTTTCAAATTTCACTCTGAGTAGCCTGATGAACTCTCATGCTGTCCACTCCCTTCCACCTGAAACATGAGTCCTCCCACCTGGGATGTGATCCCACCTGGGACATGCTCCCACCTGGGACATGAATCATCCCTTTGGCTGGTGTACTCACTCCGTTTATGCTACCAGCCCTTAGTCACTTAGTAGCCTTCTTACTTATCATATTGACTCTAATACTGCTTCCCTTATTTCATTTAATGGCCCCAAATCTCCAGAGTAGTGATGCTGGCAGTTCAGATATGCCAAAGAAAAGCCTTTATTTAAGTGAAACAGTGAAAGTATTGAAAAAAAAACAAAACAAAACATGGTAGCTATTGGGTTTGGTACTACCCATGGTTTCAGGCATCTGGTTTCAGACATCCACTTAGGGTCTTGCAACATATCCCGTGGTTAAAGGGGCAGTGCTGTAAACATCTGTGAATTTTCATAATCTGACTAGGAGTGGATTACAGCATTTTCTTCTTTTTCTTCTTACATGGAAATAATAAAACTGCTCATTTTCTCAAACAAAAGAGTTTAAGTCTTGTGACTTTTATTTTGGATGGGGGTGGGGAATTCAAGTGATTCTCCTGCCTCAGGCCCTGAGTAGCTGGAATTACAGGCATGTGCCATCACACCCAGATAATTTTTGTATTTTTTGTAGAGATGGGGTTTCACCATATTGGCCAGGCTGGTCTCGAACTCCTGATCTCAAGTGATCAGCCCACCGCAGCCTCCCAAAGTGCTGAAATTACAGGCTTAAGCCACCACCCCCAACCTTTTGCGACATTTAAATGAACTCTTCTGATACAGGATGTTGTCACGCTGAACTGCTTGTTTATCCTGCAACAGGAACTCTCATCTCCCATCAGACAGATTAAGAATCAGTTTCATTTTCCCCATAAAGACAGGCACAGTCTCCACCCCGTTCTCACAGGGCAAGGCTAGACAAGCTTTAGCACTGCCCTCGTCTTCTGCTTGAGGCTTGGCTCTGAACCAATGCCCCTCCAACACCTATTGGTAGGGGATAGGGAGGAACTATTGTAAAGTTCCCCCCATTCTCCCTCAAGCATCCCCTCCTGCCTGCACTAGTCCTAAAGGATGTCCTTCTGGTGCAACCGAGCCCCTTGAGATTTCAGCACCCCCAACATTTTAGTGATGAAACCGTGAAAATGCTGATGAGGCCTTTCCTTGTTTGCATATGTTAAATACCCGTTTTTGCCCAATATTCCTTGTTCTAGCAATGTAATTATAAACTGTTTCTTTGTCAAGCAGGAGAATATAGCCTCAGAGTCATGAAAAATTTTTGGGGAAGGCACGAATGCCTCTAAGGACATAGTGACCAGCTGCTGACGCCCACAAGTCTGGTGGTTCAAGGTGTCATCTGAGATGAAGAAACAGACTTTCCCCCTAGGTTCCGTGAAACTCTCCCTACCTTACTTCCTAGTCTCATACAAACTCCCTGCTACTTATTTCTGTAAGGGTGGATTTGAGAGATCTTGCCCTCTTGCCTTCTCGCTTTGGCCAAATGGAATAAATCTTCCCCCGTCTCCAAGCACCTGTGTGTCAGTGTTGGGCATCAACAGCACATCGGGTTCGTGAGCCTGAATTTGGGCTTCTACGACTCTGGCTCCTGGGACTCGTGCAAAAGGGAAAGGGAATCACACCACAGTCTCAGCCACTACGGAGAGAACCCACAGGGGCTCTAGTTAGCCGCTGCATGGGGGATACAGGGCTTCGTGGGCCACCCTAGTAGCCTGCCCTGTTGTTACAGTTTGAAGACGGACGTTCCAAGCCAGGGGCTTCTAGACAAGCCTCTGGAACGCAGCCTCTTGTAATAGACTGAACATTGGCCCTATTTGTCCCCAGGCCACAACCCATTTAGCTTCACCCTCAGGAGCCTAAGTCCCATATTTCGTCGTTTTCCCTTAAGTCCTTCGTGCTCCTGAACCGTGGGAAATGTTGCCAGACTTGGTTTGAGAAGCTTTAGGCTGTGCTGGTCGGTGCCTCTACCTCCTCCCCAGCTCGCCCCGCGTTCTGAGCGCCCCCTCAGCTCCCGGGTCCTCCGCCGCCAGCGTCGTTAGAGGTGCTCCTGAGTCAACAAACTAAGTCTCCCCAGCGGGAAAGAGGCTCTCCCGGCAGCGTCCAGACCTGGGGAGCTGCGGTCGCCACACCTTGCCTTCGCCCCAGCCCCATAGGAGAAACCGCGCAGACCTGGGGAGGTTTGGGGAGGACCTGCGCAAAGAAGCGCGGGGGACTCGTTACCCGCCGGGGTTCTCCTCTGCAGCGCGTCTCCCTCCAGGAGCAGGAAACGGAGCCTCCCAAATCCAGAGCGGAGAACTTGACACCGCGGGTCCGGGGCTTATATCAGCTGAGCCCTGTGACACCTCCTGGGGCGGGGTTTCGCGCAGGAGACAGACAGAGGGACAGCCCAATCTCATCGTTGTCTGGAGCGCGAAGCCCACTCCTGCAAAGCCTTGGTCAACTTTGGGTGGACTGGGGAGGACTGAGGAGGGGAAGCGCTTCTTTGTTGCTTCTCTGTGTTTTCAATTTTTTTTTTTTTTTTTTTAGATGTTCAGTTCTGATTTCACCCAGGAAAGGAGACCTGGGTGTCCACCCCCAGGTCCTCCAGAACCTCCCCGGCCCCGCTCGGAGTCTTCCTGGGACCCTCAGGCTCCAGAGCCCTCCGCAGGTTTCTACCTCGACGCCTCAAATCCTTCGATTCCTAATGGAATTACCCCGTCAGCTGCTCCAGCTCAGTGCTGCAAGCGAGGCAAGGAGTATGATGAGACGTGCTGGTAGACGGGGCACTGGGAGGAAGGGGAAAGCAGAAAATTAAGCCTCTGTTTTCGCCTTCCCCTACACCCCACCACCCCCACCCCCTCCTCCCGTAATTACAGAATGTTGCATCTGCCTCCTTTCTTTTGCTGCCAGGCGTAGGTGGCCACTGAGACGAAACCTGGCAGGCTCTGGAAAGAGCGTTTTGGTGACAGGAAGGAGAAACTGCTCTTTGGATTCATCACCCACTGCAGACCTCATCACGTCTGGGTCTTAGGCGGAGCTGTCAGATTTCAGTGTTTTTCTCTTAATTCTAGTACCAAACTTGTACTGGGCCCTGGCAAAGGGCCTGGCTCCCCCACGCGCGACCCTCCGGACCTACCTGTGCGTGCGGCACGTGCTGTTGCCCTGTGTGGCCCGTGCGGAGAACCTGAGGGCCGGAGTGGGCCCGGCTGCAGCACAGGGGGCCAAGAGGAACAAGAGCGGGCTAGCTTGGGGTGGATTCGAACCTGTGGTCCTGGAGGATGTAAGTAGCACTTGGGGACTCCTGAAGTATTCAGCCCAATCCTGATTCTAACTGCTCCTCTCTAGGAACCTTCTCTCTACCCTTCTTCCACTGTTTAACGATTTTGGTGAGTAGATGTTTTTCTATCTCTTCTCTTCCAGCTCCTGTGCCCAGAGCCAGGAGGACTCCTGGAGCCCACCCAGCAAGACCCTCTTTCTCCCATCTTCTGGCCAAGAGGTCGAGGTCTCAACCGAGCTGAGGAAAGGCCATCTAAGGAGCATGAGCAAGGCACAGACTGGGTTTTTGCAGTCTGGCCCAGTGTGCTGGAAGTCTCACTCATTTCTCAAGAACCCGCAAGGTGTCAGGCCTGACCCTTGGCAAGTGACAGAATCCACAGCTTTGAGCTCATGGGAAAGTGGCTGGAAAGGTCACTGTAGGCCCACACAGGTCTCTGGCGAGGTCCAAGAGCATTCAAATCCCTGCCCAGTGAGGAAGAGGCACCTTCCTAGGACTTGGCAGTCCCTCCGAGTAGGGGTTCTGCGGCACCCCGCCACGCAGGGAGACAAGGATGGTGTCCAGTTACCAGAAAATCAAGGCAGATGGAAGCATCTGGAAAACACCACCTATGGTCATCTCTGGAGTCTGGGAATAACTTTTTGATTTTTCAATGTATTGTCAAATAGGTAAAGCATTCGGAAAGTACAAAATGATAGTAAATTGAACACTCGTGTATTCACCGGACAGCTTAAGCAATAACATTAGCCGTATTTGTGTACCCAGCTGGTCTCATTCCCCCCATTCCACTTGTCGCCTACTCACCTGATAACCAGTACAGTTTTATGAATTTGAAGTTACTAATTTCCATGCAACTGTTTATACTTTTATTATGTGTGTATATGTCCCTCATCAATACATGATACTGTTTCAACACATTTATATGCATTTAAGCTACATGTAAATGGCATCATGTTGGCCAGGTACGGTCACTCATGCCTATAATCCCAGCTACTTTGGGAGGCTGAGAGAAAGGATGGCTTGAGGCCCAGAGTTTGAGACCAACCTGGGCAAAACAGCAAGATCCTATCTCTACAAAAAATTTGTTTGTTTGGTTTGAGACTGAGTCTTGCCCTGTCACCCAGGCTGCAGTGCAATGGCATGATCTTGACTTGCTGTAACCTCTGCCTCCTGGGTTCAAGCGATTCTCCTGCCTCAGCCTCCTGAGTAACTGGGACTACAGGCACACACCACCACACCTCGCAATTTTTGTATTTTTAATAGAGATGGGTTTGGCCATCTCTACTAAAAATATCATATTGGCCAAGATAGTCTCGAACTCCTGACCTCGTGATCCACCCACCTCAGCCTCCCAAAGAGCTGGGATTACAGACGTGAGCCACCACCCCCAGCCAAAACATTTGTTTTAAGTTAGCTGGGTGTGTGTGGCGCATGCCTGTAAAGTCCCAGCTACTCAGGAGACTGAAGCGGGAAGATGGCTTAAGCCCAGGAGTTGAAGGATGCTGTGAGCTATGATTGTGCCACCGCACCCCTGCACAGGCAATAGAGTGAGACCCTGTCTCTCTCTCTCTTTTTTTTTTCCTGAACATCTTTCTTGAATTAATGACCCTGTCTCTTAAAAAAGGAAAAAGAAAAGTATCATATTGCATGTGTTCTGCAGAACTTGCTCCCACACTTTAACATTTTGCTTTAAAGATTTGTTCGTGTATTTAGATCATTCCTTTTCACTGCTGTATGAGCTGGATTCTTTCTGCTCTTCTTTCAATCCATACCCATTGGTCTCTAAGGTATCCACTCCTCACCAAAAGTTCCTGCAGGAAACTTCAGCTCCACTGGCTTCCAGGTCATAATTGTTCCAGCACTGCTTCTGCATTTCTGGTTCCAGCCCTCCTCTCCCACATTCTTAAGTTTCTAGAGGGTCAGGGTCATGAGAAGGGAAAAATGCCAAATGCCTTTGGTAAAATACTGCTCTTCCAGTTGTTTGCATGTTTGTTTGTGTGGAGTGGGAGGAAAGTGAGGGCAGAAGTGACTTATTCTGGGTATTAATTCAAGTTTAAAAGTAAAATCTTTAGGTTTGCCTTGTCCAGTAAAAAAATGCCAAGAGCCATAACTGCTCTTTCTCTCTCTTCTCTCTCTCTCTCTCTCTCTGCCTTGTCACACACACACACACACACACACACACACACACACACGGTTAATGCAATGTTTATGTTGTTTTTGCTTCAACAAACTAAACAGGAGAAGAGATGTGGTAGGTTAAAGGGGCAGGTTACCTTATTAGGAGCAGACAGTCGCTCACAGAAAGAGTCACTGTAGTAGCGTAAGAAAAATCACTGTCTACGCCAGCCCTGTGTCAGTGACCTCTGTCACTGCCCCCAGTCTGCACAGTGAGGCTGGAGGCTACGTGCTGTGGTCTGCAGATCCCTCACTACAGAAAACTCACTTCAGCATTCTCCACGAGAGTCACAGGGAGATTGATTATGGGGCTCAATGCTCAAGGGTGTTGTGGCTGGCCAAGTTTTTTTTTTTTTTTTTTTTAACAAAAACTTGTATTAGGGAACTGAGAATTACAGCAGTGAGACATCTTAGCATAGAGCCTTATGTGTGTTTCCACAGACTTTCTTTCAAACCCAAACCACTTGTTTACAATAATATTCACTTTTCAGGGAAAAATATATTTTCCACTTTTTTTCACTTTTCTTGGTAAAAAGTTTAAAAAGTAAGGTTTGCATAAACATGTTTATGCCGTTTCTTATGAACAATGTTTGCATTTGACACAGTGGGGTGAAATTTTGACAGAACAAGTTTACTTGCAGGAGGGATGAGACGTCCTTTATCAATGTTTATATGAATCCCACACAGAGAATGCAAGGGAAAATCTTGATTCTCTGACACTCTCAGTACCCACATTGAGATCCAAGAATGTCCTGATGATTTTCCTATCTCAGTAAGTAATTAAGCTTTTCCTGAAGGAGCTCAGTTAAGTCCAAGCTTAATTTCTATCAAGTCCAATGTTTAATTTGCTTTTTCCGGTATAGGAAATGAAAGTATGACTCAATTTTATTTTCTCTCTGCCCCTCAGATCTTTAGCATACTGAGGGTAATGACAGAGTCTCAAACTTTATCCCCACAAGATATTTTACTTATTACAAAGGAAAAAACACTACTTTTCCAGAGATTCCTGGAATATATCACCTTAACCACGTGATCCAAGTTAACATCATTAGCAACAGGAAAAAATAAATTGCATGCCACTAAAAAGAACAGTTTTTTATTTCTTATGTATTCCTGACCCAATCAAACAAAACCAAACAGCACAATGAGAATATAACTATAAGGAAACATTAGAGGGTTCAATAGTGCACACCTGTAGTCCCAGCTACTTGGGAGGTTGAGGCAGGAGAATTGCTTAAGGCCAGGAGTTCAAGACCAGCCTGGGCAACATAGCAAGACCCTGTTTCAAAGGAAAAAGAAAAGAAAACATTAAACAAACCAAAACCCAAATTGAAAGACTGTTCTAGGTTGAAGAACACTAAAAAGACAAGACAGAGGCACCATGTAATCCTAGGCTGGAGCTTGGACTAGAAAATATTTCTTTTTGCTATAAAGGACACTCTGGTAATCGTGAGAATGTACTTCACAGACAGCAACTTGGAGCTTAATTCACAAAGGACCCCAGCTGCCTCTTTCTGAAATTCACTGCACATTTGTGTGAAGGCCAGGCTTCCATGGGCTGCTCCCAGCTGATGACTGAGTATAGCAAGGACAGGAGAGCAGGTCTTTTACTGGGAGACACAGGATGCCTATAATGGCCAACTTTCACTTGACTTTTAGTGAGTATCTGGCACACTTCCACCCAGCCTCTCTTCTCCCTCGACTCCACGTAGGATCAGACTTGCATCATTGCCTCACAGTTTGCTCATCTTTCACTGACTCCCAACTCTCAACAAAATGGAAATGTCCAAATTCCCCTGACATACGGTAGAGGAAGAAATAAAGAGTTTGAGGAAAATGAGCATGAAGGAATGGATATTTTAGGGAAGACCAGAAGATCTGCTAGAGGATTTTGTTCCATGATATGTCCAGATTGCACACCACTCACCAAGACTACCGAAAAGCACTGGTGGGAGGGGCACCAGCATCAAAGAAGTCCAGTGATGGCTGTCTGCTGTGTGCCAGGTAGGATGGTGGGTGAGGCAGTCTCAGAGCTGGGCTTATTAATACCCATGGGAATGCATAATGGGGGCCCTCAAATAATAGAAGCCAGGAAATCACAATTACCACAGTGCCTGGCATGGTTAGACAGACAGCCACCAGGACTAGAGCCACAGGAAGTTGTGGAGATGGTTAATGGCGAATGATGTCCTTAGAGGCAAAATAGACAGGCAGCCAACAAGAATGTTACTTAACATCTATAACCCACAAAGAGCAAGAATAAAGGAGCAAGAAGCTGTGGATAATTGTTCCCAATCAAAAGCCACAACTTCTGTTGAATTCTCAAACCCAAGCCAATTTGCAGATCTGGAACTCACTGGCTGAAGTGTTGGATCCCCAGGAGGAAGAAACTTACAATGCCATGGCAAGTATATACCATGGGCATTTGCTCATGTGATTATATGGTGAGGGAAAGGAGATAACCAGACATTTCAAGGACTGTTGGATATGGCATCTGAGTTAACACTGATACCCAGAAACCCAAAATATCATCATAGTCCCTGTTACCATGGGACAAGGTGATAAATGGCATCCTGCCTGAAATCTGACTCACAATGGTCCATCTGATCTGTGGATGATTTCCCAAGCAGCCAAGTGCATAGTTGGAATAGCCCCCATATTAGGCCCTGGTCTGTTAAGTATAACTATTATAGTGGGGAAGGCCAAAAGGAAACTTCTGAAGCTGCCTGCAACTCAGCCAAGATGATAAATCAAAATCAGTTTCATATTTTAAGAAGTCCGTGCCACCATTAAAGAACTAAAGGATGCAGGGAAAGTAGTTTCCACTATATTTTCATTTAATTTGCTAGCCTGGCCCCTGAAGAAATTGACAAGATCCTGAAGAATGACTGTAGACTATCACAGGCTTAACCAAGGAGTAGCCCTCATCCCGACTGCTATTTGGTATCATCTAGATCAACGTTAGTAAGCCTTCAGGTGAAAAGTATGTGAGCAATGATTTAACAAATGCATTCTCTTCCATTCCAATTAGAAGGAGGATCAGAAACAGTTCACATTCATGTGGAACAGACAAAAATATTCAGTTACATTTGGCTCCAGGAATATTTTAACTTTTGCTCTCAGTTATAATATAGTACAAAGAAATTTGCACCTTCTGGACAGCCCAGAGAACATCATATGGACCCATTATGTTGATATCATGCTTCTGAACAGATGCACAATTGGTAGCTCTGGGGGCCTTGGTGAGACACATGCATTCCAGAGGACTGGAGATAAACCACATTATTTCAGGAACCTGCCACTCCAGTGAAGTTTTAGGGGATTCAGCGGTAAGAGCTGCACTAGGTGTCCCCTCCATAGTAAAAGACAAATTTCTGTATCTTGCATTACCTATCCTAAAGAAGGAAGCATAGCATCTGGCAGGCCTATTTAACCTCTAGAGGCAACATATTCCATACCAAAAATACTACTCTGGCCCATAAATCAGGTGATATGGAGAGCTGCAAGCTTCAAGGGGCCTAGAGCAGAGGTACTGCAGCAGGTCCAGCAGGCCATGGTGCAATCACACCCTACACTTGGGCCCTACAGTCTGATAGCCTGCAGCATTCTGTTTGTCAATAGTTGGACAATATGGGGATCACGGCAAGCCCCAGTGGAGAATCCCAAGGCAGACACTTGGGATTCTGGAACTAGGCCATGACATCCACAGTAGAGAATTATATGCCATTTGAGAAACAGCACTTGTGTGTTAGTGGGCTCTGATAGAGACTGAACACTTACCTTGGGAAACCAGCTAAGCATGCATCTGAAACTGCCCATGATAAGCTGAATTCTATTGGATATAATAAGTCCCCAAGGTGGATGGGCCCAGCAGCAGCACATGCTAATATGGAAATCCAGGATGGAGCTTGAGCGGGAGCAAAGAACACAAGTAAGCTGCATGAGCAGGTAGTCCAGACTCTCCTGTAGTCCCCTATGTCACCCATCATACTTGCACTGTTTTCACCTATTTCTCTGCAGCAGCTAGAGAGGTGCCCATACAACTGAGTGAAAGAGAAAAAACTCAAGCATGGTTTACATAGGGGTTAGCTTAGTATGTGCGTGCAGACCAGAAATGAACTGTGACTGTGTTACAGCCACGTGCTGTAGGGAGTAGTCCTGAAAGGCAGCGAAGAGGGAAGATCTTCCTAGTAGACAGAGATCTGAATCATGCACCTGATTAGTCACTTTGTGTGGAAGAAGTGGCCTGAAGTAAGAATAAATAAGCTGAGTGTAGTAGTGTGTGCCTGTAGTCTCAGCTACTTGGGAGACTGAGGCTAGACAGCAATCTGAATCATGCACCTGATTAGTCACTTTGTGTGGAAGGAGAAGTGGCCTGAAGTAAGAATAAATAAGCTGAGTGTAGTGGTGTGCACCTGTAATCTCAGCTACTTGGGAGACTGAGGCAGGAGGATCACGTGAGCCTGGGAGTTTGAAGCTATAGTAGACTATGATGGCACTGCTGCACTCAGAGCCTAGATGACAGAGCAAGACACGGTCTTATTTATTTATTTATTTATTTATTTATTTATTTATTTATGTTGAGATGGAGTTTTGCTCTTGTTGCCCAGGCTGGAGTGCAATGGTGCGATCTCCGCTTATTGCAACCTCTGCCTCCTGGGTTCAAATGATTCTTCTGCCTCAGCCTCCTGAGTAGCTGGGATTACAGGTGCTTGACACCATGCCCAGCTATTTTTCTGTATTTTTAGTAGAGACAGGGTTTCACCATGTTGGCCAGGCTGGTCTTGAACTCCTGACCTCAGGTGATCCGCCCACCTTGGCCTCCCAAAGTGCTGGGATAACAGGTGTGAACTACCATGCCTGACCTGACCATGTCTGTTTTAGTAGAGGAGGAGGAGGAGGAGGAGGAAGAAGAAGAAGAGTGGAGGAGGAGGAGGGGGAGGAGAAGAGAGGAGGCGAAAGAGGAGGAGGAGGGAGAAGGGGAGGGGAATGGGGAGGAGAGGGGAAGGAGGAAGAAGAAGGAGAAATATGTATGCTTGGGAAGTGGCCAATGGTCTGGCTGCCTGGTCAGAGGCTTTAAAGAAAACAACTGGAAAATCAGATACAAGGAGGTCTGGGTAGACCCTAGAAACATATAGATGGACATATGGGAGTGGATATAATGTATGAACATTTTGTATCACATGTTAATGCCCAACAGAGAGCTTCTACCATGCAAGAGGCACTGTGCAGCCAGGTAGGCAAAATGACTCAGCCGGGTAACATCAGCCGGTCTTTGTCATCAGCCACTCCAGAACTGGCACGATAGGCACATGAATTGGTGGCAGAGATGGCTACCTATGGGCTAAATAGAATGGATTCCTACTAATGAAAGCCAGCATAGCCATTGCGGCCTCTGAATGTCCAACTTGTCAGCAACAGAGACCCACACTGAACTCCCAAAGTGGCACTAGTCTTCAAAGAGACCAACCAGCCAGGTGGTGGCAAGCTGACTACATTAGCCCCTTTCTACACTGGAAGGGTCAGCAGTCTGAACTCACAGGGACAGCTACCTATTCCAGAAATGGGTTTGCCTTTCCTGCCCACAGAGCCTCAGCTGGAACGACTCTCTGAGAGTTTGTGGAATGTCTAATCCACAGGCATGGAATCCCACACATCACAGCATCCAACCAGGAGACTCTTCACAGCAAAGAAAGTGGACCTGTGATCATGAGATCACTGTCTGTGCCACATACCACAACATCCAAGGCAGACAGCCTCATAGAATCCCGGAACAGCCTTCTAAGTATACAACTGAATGGCAGCTCAAAGAAAACACTCTAAAAAGATGGGGTGCCATCCTTCAGGAGACAGTATATTTATTAAATCATAGACCTCGATGGTGCCATATCCCCACAAGGAAGGATAGAAGGTCCAGGAGCCAAAGGGGAGAAGCAGGAGTGGCCCCACTTACCATCACTACCAGGGACCTGCTGGGGGATTTTGTGCTTCCTGTCCCTGTAGATCCTAAACCCCAAAAGGGCTGCACACTTGGCAGGGGACACAGTGAGCGTTCCACTGAGCTATAAGTTCCAGCTGCCAAAGGGGCACTTTGATCTCCTCATGTGTAAGAAGTCACCAGACTGGCAGGGGTCGTGGATGTTGCTCAGCAGAAGCAGACAAGGCTGTTTTCACACAAGGGGGCAGGAAGGAATTTGTGTGAAACCCAAGTGATCTAATTAAGTGCCTTCTGATACTCCCATGCCCTACTGTAAGGGTCAACAGACACATGCAGTAACCCCAAACTGATAAAGGTATGATTGCCAAAGGTTCAAACCACTCAGGAATGAGGGTTCTGGCCACACCCCTGGGTCAGCAAGTGGGCAGGACCTGCAGAGGTGAGAGCTGATGGTGAGAGGTGTTAGAATGAATAGTGGAGGAGTGGAGGGATGAGAGCCGATGGCAGCCCTGAGATCCATTGTGGTGACAGGTCCTGCAGTTCATCCCACTAACCTCTCACTTCTGATTTCCCCCAGGAGGGAATGGCCTACGGGGGCCATGCAGGGGCTGCATGGAGGAACCGGTCAGCATGCACAGAAGTGGATGGCAGTGGGCCAGGCACAGCGGCTCACATCTGTAATCCCAGCACTTTGGGAGACAGAGGTGGGTGGATCACCTGAGCCTAGGAGTTCGAGAGCGGCCTGGACAACATGACGAAACTCCATCTCTACTAAAAATACAAAAATTAGCTTGGTGTGGTGGCGGGTGCCTGTAATCCCAGCTACTCGAGGAGGTTGAGGCAGGAGGAGAATTGCTTGAGGTGGAGGTTTTAGTGAGCTAAGATAGCGCCACTACACTCCAGCCTGCGCGACAGAGGGAGACTCTGCCTAAAAATAAAATAAATAAAAAGAGGTGGACTGCAGTGGTGTGAGAATGCACCTGACAAACCTCCCATTATGGAAAGCTTACACAGCCAAGGGCCAAAGGCCAACTGCCACTCTCTGAAACTTGTCCTGCATTTGTGCCAAGGCCACACTTCCCACAGGCTGCTCCAGCCAGTGACCAAGCACAGCACAGACACTATGACTGGCCCATTCTGTGAGACATGGGACTCCCTGATGGCCTTGCCAAGTCTTCCTGATAAAGCACTTTGGTCTAGGAAGCTTCTACCCAACCTTCCTTCCTCTCTCCTTCACGCTGGATCAGACTTACAATGTGATCTGACGGTTCCCCCAGCAGTTCCTGGCCCTCGCTCCTTTTCTCTCACAGGTGCGTCTCCTGAGAAAATTCTTGCATGCTTAATCCCAATTTGAGGGATTATTGGGACAATTATTGGGACCACTATTGGAACAGTTGACAAACTGTCACTAGAGGTGTGTAAATTAAATGGCTGTATCGTATAAATCTATGTTAATTTCCCAGTGTAGATGACAGCACTGTGATTATATAGGAGTAGGTCCTTGGTGTTTAGGAATTACAAGGTGAAATGTTTAGGATAATGGAGCAACTTACTTTCAAATGGTTCCCAAAAAATTATAGATAGATAGATAGATAGATAGATAGATAGATAGATAGATAGATGGATAGACAGATAGATGGGGGAGAGAGAGAGAGAGAGTGAGAAAGAAAGTGAGAATAATAAAACAAATGTATATAATGTTTTGTGGGAAGAGAGCATAGTTTTTTTGTAGTATTCTTGCAACTTTTCCATAAGTTTGAAATTATCCAAAATTTAAAAATGTTTAAAACATTCTGGGTCGGGCACGGTGACTCATGCCTGTAATCCCAGTACTTTGGGAGGCTGAGGTGGGTGGATCATTTGAGGTTGGGAGTTCGGGATCAGCCTGACCAACATGGAGAAGCCCCCTCTCTACTAAAAATACAAAATTAGCAGGGGTGTTGGCACATGCCTGTAATCCTAGCTAATCAGGAAGCTGAGGCAGGAGAATCGCTTGAACCCAGGAGGTGGAGTTTGTAGTAAGCTGAGACCATGCCATTGCACTCCAGCCTGGACAACAAGAGCTAAACTCTGTCTCCAAAAAAAAAAAAAAAAAAAATTCTGAAGACATACATTCAGCCAGCAGTCATGTGAAAAAAAGCTCTACATCACTGATCATTAGAGAAATGCAAATCAAAACCACCATGAGATACCATCTAACCAGCCAGAATGGCAATTATTAAAAAGTCAGAAAATAACAAATGCTGATGAGGTTGTGGAGAAAAAGAAACACTTATACATTGTTAGTGGTAGTGTAAATTAGTTTAGCCATTGTGGAAGACAGTGTAGTGATTCCTCAAAGACCTAAAAACAGAAATACCATTCAACCCAGCAATCTTATTACTGGGTACATACCCAAAGGAATATAAATCATTCTATTATAAAGACACACACACATGTATATTCATTGCAGCACCATTCACAATAGGAATCAACCTAAATGCTCATCAGTGATAGAGTGGATAAAGAAAATGTGGTACATATACACCACGGAATACTATGTAGCCATAGCAATGAGTGAGATCATGTCCTTTGCGGGGACATGGATGGAGCTGGAGGCCATTATCCTTAGCAAACTAACACAGGAACAGAAAATCAAGTATCACATGCTCTCACTTACAAGTGGGAGCTAAATGATGAGAACATACGGACACAGAGTGGAACAACACACACTGGGGCCTTTTGGTGGAGAATAGGAGGAAGGAGAGGATCAGGAAAAATAACTGAGTTCTAGGCTTAATACCTGGGTGATGAAATAATCTGTACAACAAACCCCCATGACAGAAGTTTACCTATGTAACAAACCTGCATTTATACCCCTGAAATTAAAAGGTTTTTAAAAAATCTTAAAAGAAACAAACACTCAGAATCTTGATTAAAAGTCCTGATGCAAAAGGGCTTGCATAACTAATATGGTTTCAGTCTGTGTCCCCACACAAACCTCAGGTCAAATTGTAGTCCCCAGTATCAGAGAAGGGATGTGGTGGGAGTTGATTAGATTAAGGGGGTGGATTTCTCCCATGCCGTTCTCATTATGATGGATGAGTTCTCCTGAGGTCTGGTTGTTTAAAAGTGTATATCACCTCCCCGTTCCCTCTGTTCATTCTGCTCCAGCATGTAGGATGTGCTGACTTCCCTTTCCCTTTTGCCATGATTGTAAGTTTCCTGAGGTCTCCCCAGCTTTGTTTCCTGTGTAGCCTGTGCTTTTGACACGACTGCTAGGTAGGCTTTGAGGCTGAATGGTTGTCTACCATGTAATTCTTTATGCAGGGACAAGAATATATGTTAAAGTAGGAAGTGTCTTCAGTCAACATGTAATTTACAGAGTTATCTAGAACTCCTTAAAATGGGATTTGTAGGTACTAAAAAGCTTAGTGTAGTGAAAGAGTATAGTCTCTGGGGTTACCCTATGAAGCCTTGGGTAAATTATTTGACTTCTTTGAAGTTCACTTTCTTCAATTTTAAGCAATACAGACTCACCTCTCAAAGTCATTGTAAAGATTTAATGAGTGAGCAGTGAATACATTGGGACATGTCAAGAATTCATGTGTTAGTCCCTCCTATACTTTGAATTCTGAATTAAATTTTAACCAGCCTGGACAACATAACAAGACCCCATCTCTACAAAAACTATTGTAAAAAATTAACCAGGCACGGTGGTGCATGTCTGCGGTCCCAGCTACTCAGGAAGCTGAGGTAGTAGGAGTGCTTGAGCCCAGGACTTGAGGCTGCGGTGAGCTGTGTTCACACCACTGCACCCCAGGCTGCGCTATGGAGCAAGACCTTGTCTTAAAGGAAGAAAGAAAGAAAGAATTAAACTTTAAGAAACTATTTTGTAAGATGAAAATAGAAACTCAGCTAAAATATGTAATACGAACATTTGCAGAAAATACTGTAGAAGGCAATTCCACTTGTACCATGTCAAGTATGAAGAAATTCACTCAGCAGTGAAGTACACATTTAAAAAATGAGTTTCATAAAGCCAAAAGAAGTGAATTTAATTAGATATGACTGGATTAAAGGTAACTGAGACTTTAATTTATGAACTACTTCAGGGAAAATAATATAGTTCCAAGATAGTATGGAATTTGAAACAGCAATGGTTGGGAGCTATGAACTAAACGAACCAAGCTTACGAGGCATGAGAAGTTGGTTTGGAAATAGCCTCTCCCTTACCTGGCCCTCTCGCTGTTTTTTGTTCATATACTTCCTTTTATTCTGAGCTTCTGAAACAAAAACAAAACATAGTCCTTGCAACAGCTGAAGAAAATTTCCAATGCTCTCTAGAAAAGAAAACTGCCTTGACCTAAGCAATGCACTTCCTGTATGTGCCACACCTATTAAAAATGAAGAAGAGCTGGGCGCAGTGGCTCACACCTGTAATCCCAGCACTTTGGGAGGCTGAGGCAGAGGGATCACCTGAGGTCGGGAGTTTGAGACCAGCCTGACTAACACAGAAAAACCCCATCTCTATTAAAAATACAAAATTAGCTGGGCGTGGTGGCGCATACCTGTAATCCTGGCTGCTCGGGAGACTGAGGCAAGAGAATCGCTTGAACCCAGGAGGCAGAGGGTGCAGTGAGCCGAGACTGTACCACTGCACTTCAGCCTGGGCAACAAGAGCAAAACTTTGTCTCAAAAACAAACAAAAGAAAAACAAACAATAAAACAAAACAAAACGTATTCTTAGAGTCGTAGCAGGTTGTTTCAGTAGCTATTCAATAACATGAGTTTCGGATTACAGAAGCCAGGCTAGCAGAGGATTATATTCTTGGTGCAATGCTATATGCTCTGAGCGCTTTTATTCCCCTGGTCTCTGGACTCTGTTTTAGTTGGGTATGACAAGAATGACCCAGTTTGTATAATCAACTTCTTTTAAAATATATATTTTATTGCACTTTAGGTTCTGGGGTACATGTGAAGAACATGCTGCAGGATTGTGCATAGGTACATACATGGCAATGTGGTTTGCTGCCTCCATCCCCATCACCTATATCTGGCATTTCTCCACATGTTATCCCTCCCCAACTCCTTACCACCGACTGTCCCTCCCCTAGTCCCCTGAAACAGACCTCAGTGTGTGATGCTTCCTCCGTGTCCATGTGTTCTCATTGCTCAACACCTGCCTATGAGTGAGAACATGCAGTGATTGATTTTCTGTTCTTGTGTCAGTTTGCTGAGAATGATGGTTTCCAGGTTCATCCATGTCCCTACAAAGGACATAAACTCGTCATTTTTTATGGCTGCATAGTATTCCATGGTGAATATGTGCCACATTTTCCCTGTCCAGTCTATCATCAATGGGCATTTGGGTTGGTTCCAGGTCTTTGCTATTGTAAACAGCGCTGCAATGAACATACGTGTGCATGTGTCTTTATAATAGAATGATTTCTAATCCTTTGGATATATCTCCAGTGATGGGATTGCTGAGTCAAATGGAATTTCTATTTCTAGGTCCTTGAGGAATCACCACACTGTCTTCCACAATGGTTGAACTAATTTACACTCCCACCAACAGTGTAAAAGTGTTCCTATTTCTCCACATCCTCTCCAGCATCTGTTGTCTCCAGACTTTTTAATGATGGCCATTCTAACTGGTGTGAGATGGTATCTCAATGTGGTTTTGATTTGCATTTCTCTAATGACCAGTGATGATGAGCATTTTTTCATATGTTTGTTGGCCTCATGTATGTCTTCTTTTGAAAAGTGTCTCTTCATATCCTTCACTCACTTTTGAATGGGTTTGTTTGTTTTTTTCTTGTAAATCTGTTTTAGTTCTTTGTAGATTCTGGATATTAGCCCTTTGTCAGATGGGCAGATTGCAAAAATTGTTTCCCATTCTGTTGGTTGCCGGTTCACTCTAATGATTGTTTCTTTTGCTGTGTAGAAGCTCTGGAGTTTAATTAGATCCCATTTGCCTATTTTGGCTTTTGTTGCCAATGCTTTTGGTGTTTTGGTCATGAAGTCCTTGCCTATGCCTATGTCCTGAATGGTTTTGCCTAGGTTTTCTTCTAGGGTTTTTATGGTGTTAGGTCTTATGTTTAAGTCTTTAATCCATC
>CAUYQU010025164.1:0-33182 GCA_963574635.1 Cheracebus regulus
TTCTTTGCATTGGGTTAGAACATGTTCTTTTAGCTCACAGAAGTTTCTTATTATCCACCTTCTGAAGTCTGATTCTGTGAGTTCATCACACTCATCCTCCGTCAGGCCTTGTTCTCTTGCTGATGAGGAGCTGCAATCCCCTGTAGGAGGAGAGGCATTCTGATTTCGGGTGTTCTCAGCCTTTTTGCATTGGTTTCTTCCCATTTTTGTAGATTTATCCACCTGTCGTCTTTGTAATTGTCGACTTTCAGATTGGGTCTCTGAGTGGACATCCGGCTTGTTGGTTATGAAGTTTTTTCTGTTTCTTAGTTTTCCTTCAGGGCGTGCCCCTTCCCCACAGAGCTGGGCCTTCCCGGGTTCAGCTGTGCTTGCTCTCAGTCCTCAGCACTTCCAATTGCTCCTCTCCTTGTGGGGATGGGACCAGCCGAGCCCGACTAAAAGGGCACCCAGTCCCGTATACTCCACACCGAGAAGCGCCGCACCGGCCAAAAGAGTCGCGCTGGCGACCCATGTGGCTCCTTCGCCGGGAATCTCCCAGTTTGTGGGCATCAAAAATTCGTCTGCAATTGCGGCATCCACTAGCTCTCTGCGCTTTCACTGGGAGCTACAATCCTGAGCTGCTGCTATGTGGCCATCTTGGATGTCTCTCCCACTTCTCATTCTTAATCCTCGGCTCTCCCTCCAGAATATGATGGCATTCACTCTTCCCGCTCTACTAGCTTCTGAGCATCCTGGGCAGGCCTTGATAACTCAGCACTGAATTCTAGTCATCACCCATTACCCACACTCGCCTTAAAATCCCGAGATGGCACAAAGAATAGCTGCTTTGGTAAATGAGAATTATACAAGAAGAAAGAAGACTTTTGTTTAAGTGAGTTGAGATATGATGTAAGTAAAAGACAGGGAAGTTCAGGCACGTAAGAAAAAAGTGAAAAAACATAATGGCTTGGCGCAGTGGTTCATGCCTGCAATCCCAGCACTTTGGGAGGCTGACGCAGGAGGATCAGCTGAGCTCAGGCATTTGAGACCAGCCTGAGAAACTTAGTGAGACCCTGTCTCCCTCTACTAAAAGTAAAAACAAACAAACAAACGAACAAACAAAAACAGCCAGGTGTGGTGGTGGTGCTCACCTATGGTCCCAGCTACTTGGGAGGGAGGCTGAGGTGAGAGGGTCGCTAGAACCTGGGAGGTTGAGGTTGCTGTGAACTGTGATTGCACCACTGCATTCCAGCCTGAATGACAGAACAAGACCCTATCTCTATAAAAAAGAAGAAAAAAAAGAAAAGTGAGAGCTTTCACTGTCCACTGTCCTGGTGAACCAGGACATTTTTTAAAAGAAAATATATATAGTCTTAGATGGGAAAAGTCACATATATTTGCTGTAAATTGCATAAAAGTTCCCAAATAATGTAATTAACAAATTATATTATTAATAAATTATATAATTATATATGTATGTGTGTATGTATATATACACCATCCCAGCCCTTCCACTCAAATAATCATAGTCATGATTTGTTATACCCTTCCTGCTTTTGTACTAAGGTATAACATGCATACAATAACATGCATGAATGTGAAGTATGGATTTTTTCATATGTATACACCCATGTAAACACCACTTGAATTAAGATATACACACTGCTAGCACCCCAGGAGGTTTTCTCACATTCTTTCCTTCAATGTAAATAAAATATTTACTAAAAACAGCAAAATTTAAAGATCATATCATTTGTACCTATTTATTAAAGACAGGCAGTCTCATATGAACCCATACTTTAAAGGAAATAAAGCTGGCGGTCATGGAAATTAGACTAGGTTGTTTAAAACTGGAAATCTGACTTATGAAAACAAATTTCTCTTCATGCATCATTTTTTAGCTACCTCCTTACCTTGATCCTAGGAAGTCAAGGGAGAAGAAAGCAGGTTTCTCTTGGAAGTGGTGGAATTAGAGGAGCAGGGAAGAGTCCCTTCTTCATTCCTGCCAATCTGTATGCATACTCTTCCCATCCCCCGAAGCCTCTTGCATGCTGGAATAAAGCACCACGTACTCTGAGAATTTTTTTTTTTTTTTTTTGGAGATGGAGTCTCACTCTGTCACCCAGCCTGGAGTCCAGTGGTGCAATCTCGGGTGACTGCAATCTCCATCTCCCAGGTTCAAGTGATTCTCCTGCCTCAGCTTCCCAAGTAGCTGAGACTACAGGTGCGCACCACCATGCCCGGCTAATTTTTGTATTTTTAGTAGAGACAGGGTTTCACCCTATTGGTCAAGCTGGTTTCGAACTCCTGACCTCATGATCTGCCCACCTCGGCCTCCCAAAGTGCTGGGATTACAGGCGTGACCCACTGTGCCCAGGTCTCTGAAAATTATTAAGAAAATGTTGGATAGGATTGTCATTGAAAGTCAGTCTGGGTGAGAGAAGCTTGCATATGTTAGTAGACAGGGACATGGGAAAAGCCAACCCCCTCGTGCTGGTGTACAGCGTAGATTCAGCTACAAGCTTGGAATGTCTATCCAGGTTTCATAGTTTCCTTCTTCATTTGAATGCCTTATTGTAGCAGCAGTAACAGCAGCAGTTCCGCAGACATTGCCCATCAGTGGTTAGAAAATGACAAATGTCAAACTATGGCTGACCCTCTCTCCAACTCTTTTTATCTGCGGTATGTCTTTGGAATAAAAATGCCTGCTCCCTGCTGGGACTTCTTAAAAATGCATATTGTCTTTTCACATAAAGGCAAGGATGATGGTCCTATGAAAAAGTAAGAAGAAGAAAAGAAGAGGAGGAGGAGAAAAGAAAAGGAATTCATTCCAACTCCCCAGGTTAGACGTGCAAGTCCAAAAAAAACCTATTGGGCTAAATTGGCACTTGATTAAGAACACTTTCATGTCCATTTAAAACATTCCGTTGCTTTCTGTGTTTCTAGCTCGGTTTCCTGATCCTCACTGAAGAGGAGCAGGTTTCATAAAGTTCAGGGCCAGAGTTGGGGAAGGGTGCCCTTCAGCTCCCTGGATCCCTGGGAGATTAAAGCTGACACCAGACAGCTTGTCTACTTTCCCAAATGGGGTACAGAAGGAATATAAAATGCAATGTGCAGTACCACATGTCATCAGGCGTCCTTTGCAATCTTGAGCCGCAAATGTGTCTGATACCTGGGAGCCCTTATTCTCATATGAAATCCAAGTAGAAGAAGCAAGGTTGGAAAACACCATTGCTACAGCAACTGCTCTAGTCACACCTTGCTCTTTGTCTCTGACAGCCCTTCACAGGCTTGAAATTTTGAAAAACAAAAAAGGAAAGGTCAAGTTTGAGGGGGACTGACTAGAATGCCAAGGTCCCTTACAGATCTCATATTCCCATAGCCTCCGTTGTAACAATGTAAGCTCCCTGTCTCCATCCTGTCTCTTTGTGCGATTTTCTCATCAGCTGGGTGAGATGTGGAAGCATAATATAAACATGTTTGAAAAATGAATGTTCTAGAAGTGCCTTCAACGATCTAAGTGCCAACTCGAAGTGTCAGGGTTTTTATTTAATCAAAAGAATATGGTTGGGCGTGGTGGCTCACACCTGTAATCCCAGCACTTTAGGAGGCTGAGGTGGGTGGATCACCTGAGGTCAGGAGTTCGAAACCAGCCTGGACAACATGGTCAAATCTTGTCTCTACTAAAAATATAAAAATTAAGACTGGACATGGTGGCTCACTCCTGTAATCTCAGAAACTTTGGGAGGCTGAGGTGGGTGGATCACTTGAGGTCAGGTGTTTGAGACCAGCCTGACCAACAGGGTGACACCCCGTCTCTACCAAAAATACAAAAATTAGCCAGGTGTCGTGGCGGGCACCTTTAATTCCAGTTACTTGGAAGGCCGAGGCATGAGAATCACTCGAACCCAGGAGTTGGAGGTTGCAGTGAGCTGAGATTGAGCCATGGCACTCCAGCGTGGGTGAGAGAACCAGACTCTGTCTCAAAACAAAAACAAAAACAACAATTAGTTGGGCTTGGTGGCAGGCGCCTGTAATCCCAGCTACTCTGAAGGCTGAGGCATGAAAATCGCTTGAACCTGGGAGGCGAAGGTTGAAGTGAGCAGAAATGGCACCACTGCACTCCAGCCTCAGTGACAGAGCAAAACTCTGTCTCAAAAAAAGAAAAGAAAACAAAACAAAACAAAAAAAGAAGAAATAATTTTATTTCCATGAATGAACCATTTATGTCCAGCAGGCAAATTAGAGAAGGAACTCTCTTCCAATTACATTGAAATGCACATTTTTACATCTAAAGATGTATACCAAATCATGTGCAACAAGCTAGAGTAATGAATATCTATGGCAACCGTTCTGCCATCACGTGTAAGTGTACTCGCTGAAAAGTGGGCCTTTTTTCAGTAATTAGAAATGCTCTTTATACAGCAGACTATAAATAAAAGCTTAGGTGCAGAGAACATGAACCAGCTCTCTTCCTATACTGTAGCCTTTGGTCTTTGTTCTCCTAGGAGCACAGGGCATGAGATGTAAATTTCACAAAAGCTGCATACTTCATGCAAACTTTGTCCCTGTAGTAAAGTATAAAATAATATCACTTACATTATTATTATCACAAATAATAGCATGAATATAAATCACTTATATGATTATTACATAAGAATGGCCATGTTGCCCTTTGGGCCTCAGTTATCTCATCAGAAAAATGGGGCTAATAAGAAACAGCTTCTCTGTAATGAGAAGGTCATATTTATGAAAGTAATTGAAATCCCTTTCTGTTCTACACAGAATAATTAATAATTAAATGCTAGTTATGGATCAATATAGATGTAACTCAGGTGCCCTGATACAAAATTATTAGATCAATTTACTATCACACTAAATAGCATTAGTGCTGGCAGGGCTGGGTATGAGCAAAATGCAAAATAGGTGAAATTTACAACAACCATAATAATAATAATAATAATAATAATAGCTACTATGCATTGAGCCCTTGCCTTTAGGCCCCGTGAGAGAAAAGATTTTGTTTTATTCGTAACTATATCTCCAAAGCCTAAAAGAGTGTCATTCCTCAGTAAATACTTGTTAAATGAAGGAATGAGTAATATATAAATAAATGAATGGTTTATATCAGGCAGTGTGCTAAGTGCTTTCCAATTACTTGAAAGTATATGTATTTTCTACTTTGTGTCAAGTGCTGAGGGTACAAAAATGAGTTAGGCATGCTTTGGGCCAAGAGGGATACCCTATATATGTATCTATCGATCTATCTGTCTATATTTTTAATCCTCATAGTGCAAGTGTGACACATGAGAAACGTGAGGCTGGGGGGGGTTTACTTATCTAAGGACATATAGACAGTAAATGGCAGAACCAGGATTTAACTCTGCTTGGTCCCACAGCCTCTTTCATTGGGTAACACTGCCTTTCTTCTTTCCTTCTTGTATTTATTTACTGTTTTTCTTTCTTTTTTTGTTTTTTGAGACAGAGTCTTGCCCCGTCGCCAGGCTGGAGTGCAGTGGCGCGATCTCGGCTCACTGCAACCTCTGCCTCCTGTGTATTTCTTTTTTTTAAGACAAAAGGTCTTGCTCTGTTGCCCAGCCTGGATTGCAATGGTGCAATCTTGGTTCACTGCAGCCTAAACTTCTGGGTTCAAGCAATCCTTCCGCCTCAGCCTCTAGAGTAACTATGATGACAGGCAGGTGCCAACATGTCCAGCTAATTTTTTGTTTATTTTTTGTAGAAACAAGGTTTCACCATGTTGTCTAGGCTGGTCTTGAACTCCTGAGCTCAAATGTTCTGCCCACCTCAGCCTCCCAAAGTGCTGGGATTATAGGCATGAGCCCCTGTGCCTGGCCCTATTTATTTTTTGCTCTTCACACAGAATCCCTGGATGAGGAAATGTTGGGCCTTCATCACTTTGTTGAGAAGACTGCAACTTGCCTCTTTTCAATCCATCCTATGTCTCCCACCCCTTCAGATCATTCTTTCCAATGTACTATTTTG
This sequence comes from Cheracebus regulus, assembly GCA_963574635.1. Taxonomy (NCBI): domain Eukaryota; kingdom Metazoa; phylum Chordata; class Mammalia; order Primates; family Pitheciidae; genus Cheracebus; species Cheracebus regulus. The sequence goes on from CAUYQU010025164.1 coordinate 5,983, forward strand.
ATATCTCCCTCTCTGCTCATAAATCTTCAGTGTTGATAGGCTCAAGATGGCACTGTGACCCCAGGATAATGTTCCTCAATTATCTGGCACCTTACTTCATCATAGTCTCTCAGATGAACCTGTACTCACTCAAGATAATGCCTTCATAGACCTCTGCTGGCCTCCCATTCCCCATCTTGGCTCTCTGCCTAGGTGGACTCTTCTTCATCCCATAAGGCCTCAAGGGGTTCCTACTATCTCAAGTCTTGTAGGCCTCTGGTCCTTTTGTTACTTAAGTGTGAAAAGTTGGGTTTTTCCTTTTGATTTGGCTCTAGGAAGTCAGAGTGAATCAGCCTTAGGTTCCCTGCCTCCAGACCCTATTCTCCTGCCTCAGGTTGACTGGCAGACATGCATTGCCTTATATTTGCCAGAGTCTTTCTTCATGTAGATATGGGTCCTACCTCCATAAACAGGCTGTCAGATCCTCAAAGGCATCTATCTTTCAAGTTTCTGGAATCTTTACGGAACCAACCTCTGTACAAAGCAAACAGAAGATACTGCTTAGTTGCTTGAAAAGAGAGGCATAGGGTGAGGGAGGAAATCTACTGGGTGAAATATGGGCTAAAGACAGGCTGAATCTGTCAAACAAATTTTAAGAGTTCTGAAGCAGTCGCTAACATTTAAAAATCAGGAGATTTCAAATACAAATATAGGTCTTTTATTCCCCAGGGAAACTGCCCATCTGGTGAACCTGTACTCTTTTGGGCAATAGTCATGCAAATAAAAATAAAGCCTAAGGTTGGGTGTGGTGGCTCAAGCCTGTAATCCCAGCACTTTGGGAAGCCGAGATGAGCGGATTGCTTGAGTCCAGGAGTTCTAGACCAGCCTGGGCAATACGGCGAAACCCCATCTCTACGAAAGTACAAAAATTAGTGTGGTGGTGTGCACCTGTGATCCCAGCCACTTGGGAGGCTGAGGTGGGAGGATTGCTTGAGCCTGGGAGGCAGAGGTTGCAGTAAGCCAAGACTTCACCATTGCACTCCAGCCTGGGCAACAGAGCAAGACTCTGTCTCAAAAAATTAAAAATGCCTAGAAGAGCTCTTGGGGGCTGGTAGTGGAGGAACCCTCAAAGAAAATGTGGCCTCTGCTAAGGACCAAGTATCATATTCATTTTATGCAGACAATGCTTTGGAGGCCTAGAAGGAAGAGGGGTTAACCCTGGAGGAATCCAGGAAAGCCTTCCAGAAGAGATGACTCTCAGCTGAGTCCTGAAGGATGAATATGAAAGAAATGTCCAAGAAACAGAGGGGAATGAAAGGCTAGTCATAAGAAGGGGCAGGGTACAGGTAGAGAAATCCATGCAAGATAGAGAATGATGACACATTCTTGTGGGTCCAGAGTATAGGATACAGGAGAGGGAAGGGCCAGTAAGAAAGATGGAAATGAAGCCTGAGCAAAATGGTGAAACCCTGTCTCTATAAAATTAAATTCGCTGGGCATGGTGGCATATGCCTGTAGCCCAGCTACTTGGGAGGCTGAGCTGGGAGGATCACTTGAGCCCAAGGAGGTGGAAGCTGTACTCCAGCCTAGCCAACAGAGCCTGTTTCTTTCTTTCTTTCTTTCTTTTTTTTGTTGTTGTTTTTAAGGCAGTTGGGGGAGGTGCAGGCACTGTGGTTCACACCTATAATCCTAGCACTTTGGGAGGCCAAGGTGGGAGGATCACTTGAGCCCAGGAGTTCAAGACCAGCCTGGGCAACATGGCAAAATGTCTCTACAAAAATACAAAAATCAGCCGGAAGGACATTGTCCAGATGATGTTGCCAAAGCCTCACTCTGATGGCTGTGTGGGGAATGGCCTGGATACAGGAAAAGACTGGAGGGGCTGTAGGCCAACATCTTATCCTAAGGGAGGAAGCTTCCTTCCTTCTTTTCTTTTCTCTTTCCCCTTTCCCTTTCTCCCTTTCTCTCTTTTTTTCTTTTTTTTCTGAAACAGGGTCTCATGCTGTTACCCAGGCTGGAGTGCACTAGTGTGACAACATCTTACTTTACCTCCCAGGCTCAAGTGATCCTCCTGCCTCAGCCTCCCAAGTAGCTGGGACCACAGATGTGCACCACTATGCCTGGCTAATTTTTTATTTTGTTATAGAGACAGAGTCTGTGTTGCCTAGGCTGGTCTTGAACTCCTAGGCTCACGCAATTCTCCTGCCTTGGCCTCCCAACAAATATGAACTACTTGCCCAGCCTTGGTTCTTCCCAGCCCCATATTTGGCAATCAGGGTAGCTCCCCAGCAGGCTATGAGAAGTATCCTCAAAGCTGAGAGAGTAGACCTGGCCCAACCAGTTCTCTTGGCTTGGAGGACAGAAGCATGGGAATACATTATTTGTTCTCTCTGCCCACCAGCAAATGTACCCTCCCCCTCCCAGTTCACAGCAGGGGAAACTCCTGAGCTGGGAAAAATAAGTATACCATTAGTGCATTCTATCTAAGCAAGCCTTTATATATTGCTTATAAAACTGTAAACTCCTTTTGGCTTATACAACTTCCTTCCCTCTAGGACTGAGCATTGTCGGTCACATAGTAGGTGCTCAATGAACATTTATCAATCTAAAACAAGGATACTTTCACAGGACCTTGGTCGTTGTACATTCACTGCTGACCCTCAGAGACCCAGAGCACTGTGTTCTCTGACCACCACCACCACCACCACCACCTACAACAACAACAACAAAAATAGCATGGGATTTGGTAAGAGGCCTTAGATTTCAGTCTTGGTTCAGCCACCCAAGAGTTCTGTGGCTGTAGACAAGCCACAGAACCTTGCTGAGACTTGGTTTATCAATTAAAAACAACAACAAAGAAAAAAACCCCAAAACCAAAATGTTCTAAGGTACGAGGGTACACCTGGAAGCACTGTGCAAACTTGTAAAGTGCTATATGACCAACACGTGGTATATCTGTAAATGGAACATTATTCAGTCATAAAAAGGAATGAAGTACTGATACATGATACCATATGGATGGACCTTGAAAACATGATGCTAAGTGAAAGAAGCCAGATACAAAAGTCCCATATTGTATGATTCCATTTCTACAAAATGTCTGGAGTAGGCAAATCCATGGAGACAAAGCAGATTAGTGGTTTGTAGGGAGAAGAGACTGAACTTTGAGTGCTTAATGGGTATGTGGTCTCCTTTTGGAGTGATGAAAATGTTCTGTAGCTAGTGGTGATGGTTGTACATTATGATTGTGCTAAATGCCACTGAATTGTACATTTCAAAATGGTTAAAATGGTACCAAATTTCATGTGTGTGCATTTTACCACAATTCTAAAAAGTCAAAAAAGTGTTATATGAAGGTTAATCGGCTTGAAAAGTCATTGATTTTTGCATTCAACACGCAGCCTCCAATTCATTTTTTGGTATTGAAAGAACTTGCAAGGAGTAGCTGCGTCTCCACTAAGAAGCCTCTTCTGAAGATAACTGGGCTGGGGGTGGGAGAGGGAAGCAGGAGCTCTGGCCCATGTGAAGTTTTCCCTCTGGATGGTATTTGTTTTGTAGATTGCCAGTTGTTCGCCCTGTTTGTATTTAAATGAAAGGAGGCTTTGAAGTGGGAGCCACCTCCAAGCAGGGCTTGGGGTTCCTGCCTCCCTAGGTAAAGTTCAGGCTTGTCCAGATCTGTTTGTAGCCAGAGGATACTGTTTCTGGTAGAAAAGGCTCAAGTTTGGGTTAATAATACACTAAGAGGAAGAGCAGGAGTAAACTTAGGGTGGGAGGGGGCGGCAAGGAATGAGTTCCTCCCAGCCTTGGTGTGAGAAGCAGCTTTCTGATTTGGCTTTCATGGTTTAGGAGTATAATTTTCTCTCTTACGGTTACTGGCTTCCATTTTATACTATGTTGCTTGCATCTCAGAGCCCATTCTCCTTGGTGAAGAACATCTTTAAGTAAATGCATCAATCAATGAAAATTAAAAGTGCTCAGCTAAGCCCTTGCAATGCTTTCACGACTTGATGGTTATCAGTTTAAGGAAAACCTGGATTATTTGAAAGTCCCTTGAAAGTGACAGGAAATTCAATTGTAGTTGAGCTTGCACATTTTAAAAAACTGTCCTCCTAGTTTCAGAGTTAAATGCTCTGCCAGACCACAGAAATTGGAAGTCCCAGTTATAGACGGGTCACAATCTATCTGTTTATGTTGATGGTCTGTAAGAGTTAACAAAACATAGAAGAGTCCGCGACTGGGCATTCAAAACAACAGCTCCTCATAGCCAGCCATGTCAACGTGGTTTACAAACAACAGTGGGGCAAGCTCAACAAACCCTCTGAGGGTGATAACTGTAATGATGGTTCATATCCTTGCCCTATGTAATTTTATGGGAATTGAGAGTCAAGCCAAATAATAAGTTCCAGTCCTTTTTATCTGCCTAGTTCCCAGCACACTCCCGAGGTGTCTGAGGCACTTCTCACCCTAACCTCTTAAAGCAGATTGTAACAATAACAATGATAATGACAAGTTCTCGATCTGCACAGTTCCCTTCATTTAAGGAGCACTGGGAGCTTCAAAAAACACTCATTAATGGAAACTGACAAAGCTTGCAAGACGGGAAGACTCGCTCATTTCCAGATTTCTGGTGGAAAAGTGGGGACTCAGTCTCAGAGGGGTGTCAGTCTCTCTCAAGGGGCTTGAGGGGGTAGGGGATTTGGGGGTCCTGGGCTACCATTATTCCATTTAATTCGGGAGTCAAGAGTCTCGGGTTCTAGACAACCCCTTCCCGTGCGTGCTATTAGCAAGTCGCTTCCTTTTCTGGGCCCCAGTTCCCCTACCTAATAGAAAGAAGGGTTGAGCCAAATGGTCTCCCAGATCTCTGCGGTCAACCCTGACTTTGCTGCCTCACCTCACGGTTGGGGATTTCTCCCGCTTCAGGCTTCGGTTCGATTTGTAGTAGAACCGGGTGGGGGGTGGGAGTGGCGTCGAGGGTTGTAGTGTAGCGGATGAGGGAAGAATGCCTGCCGGGGTCCTGGACAAATTAGTGTTTCACGAGTACTGTCCGATGGGAAGCAGGTTTGGGAAGACCAGGTGAGGCTCTAGGACGAGCTCGGAGCCCCAAATACCCCTACTGCCTGCAGCGAAACAATGCGACTAATGTGGGCGCCTTCCCAACCCAGCCCCGGAGCTGCGCGGATAGGAACGTCCGCGGGTGCGGGATGGCGGCGGGGAGGCGGATATCGCTGCGGGAGGACTCCGCGCGGCTTTTGCCCGCAGGCGGTGGGTCAGGTGGCCGCGCGCAAGGAGGCCTGCGGCTCAGACGTGGGCTTCGGGACAATTCCCAGGCCGCCCGGTTCCCCGGGACCTGGGCCCTTCAGCCCAGAGCAGCTGGCGTTCCCTTTGCGGTTGGGGGGCGGTGGGCTGGCTCCCCGCCTCCGAGGAGGAGGGGAGGAAGGAGGAGCCGGGTGGGGCGTGTCGCGCGAAAGAGCGCCGGGCGCCCGGTGCGGCCCCCTAGGAAGTGGATTTGGCCGCTCCGGATCCAACCCCACTTCCAGGTTTTCTCCCGGCCCGGCCCAGCGTGCTCCCGCCTGTCTGCGGCCCCCCCGACGCCCGCCCCTTCCCCCCCTCCCCGAGTGCCGCCCGCTTGGCCAAGTTTGCGAGCGTCGCCGCGCACGCCGGCCAGTCAAGCAGCGGCAGAGCTGAGAAGGGCACAGTCGCGCGGCGGAGGGCAGAGGCAGTCGAGCCGAATCCAGCCGAACGAGCGGACCAGCGCCGGGCAGCCGGAGCAGCGCGCAGCGTGCGCCCGCCGCTGCCCACACCCTCTGCGGTTCCCGCGGCGCCTGCTACCTTCCCGTCCTTCCCTGCGTCTCCGCCTCGCCGGCCAGCCAGCTTGCCGGGTTCGCTTCCCTGCGGAACCCCGAGGGCACCGGCCCGCGCCTCTGCTCCCCTGGGCCGCGCGCCGCCTCCACGCCCTCCTTCTCCTCCTTCTCCTCCGGCCGGGCGCCTGGCACCGGGGACCGTTGCCTGACGCGAGGCCCAGCTTCACTTTTTGCCCCGCGTCTCCTCCGCCTGCTCGTCTCCTCCACAACTCCAAGTCCTTCGCCCTCTAGCTCCACTCGCTAGTCCCTGAGTCCGCCAGCCCTCGGCCCGCTGCCGTAGCGCCGCTTCCCGTCCGGTCCCAAAGGTGGGAGTGCGTCCTCCCCGGCCCGCACCATGGCACGGTTCGGCTTGCCCGCGCTTCTCTGCACCCTGGCGGTGCTCAGCGCCGTGCTGCTGGCTGCCGAGCTCAAATCGAAAAGTTGCTCGGAAGTGCGACGTCTTTACGTGTCCAAAGGCTTCAACAAGAACGATGCCCCCCTGCACGAGATAAACGGTAGGTGGGCACCCCCGGGAGGTGGGTGCAGAGACAGACACCTCGGGAAAGGGGACGCGACCCCCTTTCCCCGCCCCGCCGCCCCCTGCGCCGGACGCAGGTACACTAGAGAGAGAAATGGGCCGTGGAGAGAGCAAGAGCGAGCTAGCCGGCCAGCCAGCCAGCCCGGGCGCAAGACCTTTCCCGCGGGCGCGGCACTTCCCGCTCCCCCAGCACTGCGAGTGGAGGGGCGCCGCCGGGTTGCCCGGTGCCACTGTCGCGCTCCGCTCCCACCCTCCGCTCTCCCTTCCCCCGCACTATTAGCGGTCCCGGGAAGCCTCTGAGGACTCTGGCCCTCAAAGTGCGTGTCACCGGCTCCCTCGTCTTTTCCGGGTTGAACTCCTTACAGGACGCCCCGCTTTGTTGTATGGGTGACGGGAGGCCGATGAGGGTGGGGGTCGCCAGTGGGGTGTGGTAGATGGAAACCTCCTGGAGCTTGCCCGATTCTGGGGGTCGCAAAACGTGGAACTTGATATTTCATTGATATTCTTTTAAAACGCTCTCCCCGCCTCTCGCACCGCTGACACGGATTAGGAGTTTTAGTAGCTGCAACGGCTTTGCCTTTAAAAAGCAAACGACTACCCTCACTCTCCACCCCTCCAAACCGTGACTTTTGGGAACTCTCTTACTTTTCGGGAGGTATCGGACCAGGAGGGTATTTTTCCCCTCTTTCTTTTTTCTTACCTCATTTTAAGGGTTAATTGCACTTTCAATTACAGACCTTTGAAAGGACTGATTACAGGAAACCTGAATCTCAGTTTGGAGATGGTTATGCAAATGGAGACGGCTTAGCCTGTGAAAAAGTTCACCGGATTTTGGCGCAGGTGGGGTGGGATGGGGGTGTATGGGGGTATTTGTGAAAGCCCCTCTTAGAGCGCTGGGGAGGCAGCGTTCGGCGGGTGTCCTGAGTCCCTCCCGGCAAGGACTCCGGCGGTGTTCGGCTGGGTCCCCTACGAGTCGCACTTACTTCGCAACGGCCAACTGTTGCGTGCAGCCCCGCCGGCCGCTCAGGTAGCCGGTTCGCCCTGGGGGTTCAGAAAGCACCACGAATCTAGCTGGCTGGTGGTCAGCGTAATTTAACGGAGGAGTGAGAGATTCGAGCCCGGGAGGCCGAGCCTCCACTCCGAACTTTTCAGGGAAGTGAGTGGAGCGCGCCTTTACCTTGCGGTGCTGGTCGCCGGGTGGGGCGGGCAGGGGGCCGGCAGCCAGCAAAGGAAATACTGTAATTTCAGCCAGACGCTTCCAAAGGCCTAGGAAGACTTGGGGGTCATTTTTTGGAAGGGCTATTAATAACCTTGGAGATTAACTGCAGTCATCAATTTCATATAAATTATAAAGGTAATTGAGGGAAGTTGCTGGGCACTTTTGGAGTGTAACTGGCATCTGTCTAGAAATAGAACTGAAGGAATAAATTGCTGGAGCAGCCCAGGTGCCCAGTGCACCTTGGCAGTTACCAAATGACGTGCTCACTGCTGATTAGACACTGTTTGTCCTTCAGCTGCCTGTCTTTTGGGGAGCTCAAGTATGTCCTCAAAGCGGCACAATTTTATTGGTTGTAGAGCCCTGAAAAGCCCTCTTTCTTTCCCTTCCTCCCGCCCCGCCAGAAAAAGTGAAGTGAACCAGCAGCCACTGAAGCTTGGGGGCTCTGCAGGTCAAACCTGGGGCCTTTGTGCCCTGCACAGTTTGGGCCTGGGCACAGCGGAGATGATTGGCGTGAAGGTTACAGTTGTCATTCCCACATTTGGAAGGGGTAGATGCAGCTCTGCACTTAATGGGAATGTGACAAGGTTTCATCTTTTGCTCGTGTGAACAATATGTGCCTTTGATATTGACTGCAGGCATTCAGGGAGTGGGTTGTGACCTTGGGGGGGGGGGGGGGGGCCGCGCGGGGCGGGCGGGCGGGGCGGGGGGGGGGGGGGCGGCCCGCGCCGGCGCGGCGGGGGGGGGGGGGCGCCGGCCGCGGCGGCCCGGGGTGGGGGGGCTCCTGCCGCTGCTGCACGGGAGGCGGGGCTCCTGCCGCTGCTGCACGGGGGCTCCTTGAAGTAGGGCGTCCCAACGCTGGGAGAACGCGGGGTGGGGCGGGGGCAGCACGCTATGGAGAGGCAATAGCTCTCTTATTGGACCCCCTCAGTTTCTGGTCCACATTCTACCAGTCTCTGCCATGTATTTGAAGAAGCCCCTGGGCCTCTCTAAGTCGGCTCAGCTGTTAAGTGGTTCTAGGAAACTGTGGCCCTGGTGGCCGCTTTGGGGATGAGACCGTGTGTGACGCCTTCAGTAAGGTCTCAGTCCATATAGGCGGCAGTGATCCTGGTGTACTGTCCTGTTGACAGGCCTGCCCTTCCCCTGGTTACCCACCCAGAGGAATCCTGCAGACCCTCCCATACCTGGCTCCAACACCCCCTCCTCCATGAAGTGCTCCTTGATCTGTCCTGCTTGAGGGGAGGGATTTGTGCCAGCCAAGCATGCAGGAGCCAGACAGGCCTACACCCGCTCCGAGAAGTCCCGGGCAAGGCTTCCCCAGGGGCTCACGCTGTATCTGTAGAGCCATTTTCTTCTCTCCATGCTTCCCCATCTTCCTTGCTTCTCCTTACACAATGACCTCTCCCTCCCCCTCTGCCGAGATGACACCAAATCATTCCCGTTTCCATTGTCCTCAGCCGCCATCCCCTCCCTGGGACTGTGTGAAACTCATGGAAGGATCTGATTGGCTCTCTATGGGTCACATGCCCACTCTTTGACCCAATCAGTATGTCTAGGAATGTCACATGGGCCAGTTGGCCAGGCCAGGGGGCGGGGAGAGCACTGTGATTGACAGCTCACAGGGATAGGGAGTGCCGTGGCGTCATCGCAGCTCACTGCAACCTCTGCTTCCTGGGGTCCAGCAATTCTCCTGCCTCGCCCTACTGAGGCACCCAGGGGGGCAGGGATTAGAGGCACCCAGGGGGCAGGAGCCTTTCTTTCCCCAAAGGAAAGAGGAGCAGAGCGCTGGGGCTGAAAGCAGCTGGCACTGTGCTCCCGAATGCAGATGAGGCTAGGAGAGTGAAGCAGCTCACCTGCCCTTTTTCCTGTTAAGGGAACCTTCTGGAATTGAAGAAACCTGCATCAGCGTGAGGAATGGCTCTCACGGTGCTGGGGCCTTGTGCTCTAGGATGAGAGGGCCCCCCCCTCCCCCAGAGCAGGTATCAGCTGAATTCCACACCCGATCAGAGGGAGGATCAGGAACTGTGTGGGTTGCAAATGACTTTTAATTATCTTGCTCTCCTTTCACTAAATGGATCAGAAGAGCGGGCATTGTGTGAAATCACCCAGGTTCCTTCTGTGAGCTGTTCCCTGAAGAACAGAGAGAGCTGCCTCCTGCTGTGCCGGGGCGGATAGTGTGGCCTCCCCCAGTCAGCCTGTGGCACCCGGGCAGGGCCCTTCTGTGGGACTGCCTCACCCGGCCGTCCTCTCATGCCGAGTCCCTTGTCCCTGGCTCTGAGTCAGAGAGAAAAGCAGGCGCGGCTTCAGTCACAGGGATGATTAGAATGGAGAAGTACCTGGTAAATAACAAGCAGCAAAGTGTCCCAAGTCCAGCACTGTGCCAGGTGTTCAGCCTGCGTCCCCTGATTCACGCTCACCAGGGGCTGGGTTCCCTTGTGGACCCCAGTTTTTGTTGTTGTTGTTTTGAGACGGAATCTTGCTCTGTTGCCCAAGCTGGCGTGCAGTGGTGCGATCTTGGCTCACCGCAACCTCCACCTCCTGGATTCAAGCGATTCTCCTGTCTCAGCCTCCCGAGTAGTTGGGACTACAGGCACCCACCATCACGCCTGGCTAATTTTTTGTGTTTTTAGTAGAGATAGGGTTTTACCATGTTGGTCAGGATGGTCTTGATCTCCTGATCTCGTGATCTGCCCACCTCAGCCTCCCAAAGTGCTGGGATTGCAGGTGTGAGCCACCACACCTGGCTTGACCCCAGTTTTTATAGAAAACTAAGATAGTGCACATGTCGAGGGAGGGCAGAGCTGGAGTTCAGCCCTGGCCTCTGACCACAGTGCCTGAGCACACGTATGAGCTTTTGTCCTCTGTGCATAACCCTTGGGAACCCAGGGATCCGCCTGGTTCCATCTCAGGGCAGTGTCGCCCTCAGGAAGCCCAGCTCGGCTTCCAAAAGGAAACAGGATTTCCTCCCTGAGTGGCCTTCAGCAGGACACCTTTATCTCATAGTCACTTTGCGGGACGCCTTCTTCCTCCCCAGTTTCCTTGCACCCCACAGCTGCTCCAGGGCAGGGGCCAAACCCCAAAACCCTTCCTCTGGGTTCAGGCCCAGGGAGGGTGCTTTATCTCCTGCCTCTTACTATGTAGATGAACTGATCCTTTCTCCCACCCAGCAGGAACCCTTTCTCTTTAGGAGGGAGAGAGCAGAGAAATGGTGTGGAATTCTCTTTAGCGGGACGGTGAGGGTGGCAAGGCCCCACATATGAGACTGCTCAGCCCATCCCTCATGGCAGTGGGTGTTTATTTATTCACCCAACTCATCAGGACAGGCAGGCCCCTGGAGGGAAGCAGAGCCTGGTGGTTTTCTGTCCCAGCCGCTTCATGTCTACCTTCTGCTGTGGTCGCTCGGTCCCTTTGGAAGGCCGGGACTATCTCTCCAAGACTAACAGAAATTGCAGGAGGGAATTTTCATGATAATTGGGGCAGAGCATTAAAAGGATCTTAGCTCCTGGCCCCAAACTCTACGTGGTGGTGGCAGCTGACGTGTGAGTGAGTCCAAGAGACCCCTAGAGATAGGTGGAATGAGGCAGGTGTGGGTTCCCTTTCCAGGGAGTGTCGGCTCTGCAGGCTCTGGGCTTGCTTGCTTCTTTGTTTGTCTGCTGTTTTGAGACTGAGTTTACTCTGTCACCCAGGCTAGACTGCAGTGGTACAATCACAGCTCACTGCAGCCTCCGCCGCCCCGGGCTCACGTGACCCACCTGCCCCAGCCTCCCGAGTAGCTGGGACAATGGTCATTTCAAATTTTTTTGTAGAGCTGGAGTCTCGCTATGTTGTCCAGGCTGGTCTTGAACTCCTGGGCTGAAGCGATCCTCCCACCTGGAACTCCCAAAGTCCTGGGATTACAGGCATGAGCCCCCGCACCCGGGCTGACTTCTTGAGGACAGGCTTGTGCTCCTCCTCGCCTGATGCCTCTTCTTCTCCTGCCAGCGTCATCATGACCGGGGCCTACAACAACTTCTTCCGCATGTTTGACCGCAACACCAAGCGGGACGTGACCCTGGAGGCCTCTAGGGAGAGCAGCAAGCCCCGGGCTGTGCTCAAGCCGCGGCGAGTGTGCGTGGGGGGCAAGCGCCGGCGCGATGACATCAGTGTGGACAGCTTGGACTTCACCAAGAAGATCCTGCACACGGCCTGGCACCCGGCCGAGAACATCATCGCCATTGCCGCCACCAACAACCTGTACATCTTCCAGGACAAGGTGAACTCTGAGATGCACTAGGTATGTGCAGACCCTGGCCCTGCCACCAGCCTCACGAAAAGTCATTCCCGACACGACCTTCATGATCGATCGCAATGCAAGGAGGGGAAGAAAGAGCGCCAACGAGGACAGCTGCAGAGGTGGCAGTGTGGGGACAGCAAGCCCCGTCCCTGCCCCAGCTTCCCTAGGCCAGAATCGTGTTTGGCAGTAATTGTCTGTTTAAGAAAGAAAAACGAAGTGTTCACCACCACAAATCATAAGATGGACGTGACTGTCTAGTCTTACAGTTCAGGGTTCTTTCATTCACGTACCTTCCTGTCGGTCTGCAGTCTTTACCACATCAGTAAGACTTTTTATGCGTCCGGGTTAATTTTTCACTCTAGTGCATCCTGTTGGGGGAGGCCAGAGCTGATGGGAGCTACTTCCCCACAACGCCTCACTGGTCCCAGATCAGGGCTCCGGGGACAGATGATGAAGCTCAAAGGAGCTGGCTAGGGGTTCTTCTGGTTATTAATGGGGCGATTCACCCTGTCTCAGAGCTGGTGATCTCACATTTGGTTTTTGGATGAATTCATGCTGAGAATTTGCAGATGCAGGCTCCTTTCCTGGGTCTTCTGAACGTCTTGAAACATGCCAGGTCCCAGGTCTACTGTCGTTTCCCAAGAGGAGTGGGGTGGGGATTGTCTCCTGTGTGCCTGCATCTTCATCAAATTCACCGGCCATTCGCCGAGCCTCTGCTGTGTGCTGGACGTGGTGCTCAGCCCTCGAGGTGGTTGACTTATCCCCACAGCCCTCCCTGCAGCCGCTTTCCCGTTGCCCTTCAGCATTCACTGGACACCTTCCCGGAGCGGACACTGGCTCCCATGCACGATTTTTTGGAATCTTCCTCCTGACTGTAAGAGAGGTATTCATTCATTTCCTCCTTAAATACCGACTTCTTACAGTGTGCCAGGCTCTGGGCTGGGTGCTGAGGATAGGAGGGAACTCTTATGATCCCCTCTGTCCACAAGAGGAAACCGAGGCTCTGAGCAGATGCACAGGTCACCCACAGCAGGCACCTGCCAAGCGGTGGTGTCAGAAACCCATCTATGTCTTTGCCCAGGGTTCTCCTGGTCCGGCACATGGGTGGTATGTGTTACAGTGACATTCAAATGGAAGATTTGGAAGGGAATGCCTCTTGGTCTTGTGAAGTAGGACAGGGCAGGCTTGGTGACGACGAGGGTCGCAAGAGAACTGAGATGCAGGTGGAAGGTGGAGAAGACCCTTGGGAGGCTCCTCGCTCTGCTAGGTGGCTTCAGGAGTGTGGCCCTCCCCGGGACTCCACTTCACCCTGTGCTGGCGCCTGCAGCTCTGTGATCCAATGCACTGAACTGCCTCTGAAAGGAAATTGCATGTTCTGAGCATTTTAGGATACCTTTACTTTAAGGACCACACAGTCCCAGCAGACAAGTCCCTCAGGAACTCTGCCCCTCTGACGCTGAGGGCCACAGAGAAGGCCGTGTTTCCATGGTAGATTCTCCTGGTGATACCAAACCTGCCCACCCCTCTGAGTCATCTTTGCTCACGGACACTCGCAGCAGAACCACGTCGTTTGGCATTTTGATTCAGAAAGCGGTGTGCAGAGGCCCAGCTGAATCCAACTGGATTTTTTTTCTTTTTTTTCTTTTAAAAGATGTAACATAACCCAGGACATAGACCTCACTGAGGTTATTCCCAGTGGATTACAGTATACTTTTGTGTGTGTAAAAGCACAAAGTGCATGTGCATTCACTTCTGGCCATATAACATTTACACAGGGAAATGGATCATTGATTTTTTATTGATGTGAATGAAGAATGTTTGTTTATATATCACTATAAAATCCAGTTGACCTGGACAGTATTATATGTACATATCTATTCTAATTAAATTTAACAATCAAAGGATCGGATTACTTTTTTCCCCCTTGTAAAGAGGTTCAAGAATGTGGTCAATTGTATAGAAATCGTGTTGAAGCCAAAACCCAGCTCTGAGGGCCTTACCAATTACTTGGATATTTGCTACGATCCATCTCCCTTTGTGAGTCAAATGAGTTAAGAGAGGAAACTTGTATTTGCAGTTAGAGGTTATTGTCACATCATAGATTTAACATTTACCATCTTCAAAATACAAATCTTACATGTTCTTCAAAAGGAGGTCTCGAGATGGTTCCTAGTTCCTTACTTCTGTTTTAAATTTTGGGTACCAAACCAAAAAGGAGAAAAAAGAAAGGAAACTGACTTCTTTGAAGAAAAGTATGTCTTTGGATCCCTGGAAAATAATGACGTCCAAAGCGAACTGTGAAGATAAAACACGCATTAAAAAAAGGTGTCGAGGGGAGGGATGAAAACCAGAAGTGGCGGAAGGACCAGTGTCATAGTCACAGACTTGCATCCTTGCTCTGCTCACGTTTCCTGGTCTTCTCGAATGTGTGGGCATTCACATAGTTATTGTGAAGTTGCTGGGGTTTTTTTGGTTTGTTTTTAATTTAGCTCTTCTCTGAGGATGAAACTCTGGGCGGTGGTGGTGGTGGTGTGGGGCACATAGTGGTCAAGTTGTCAGCCCTGATCAGTTTGGACTCTGTAACTCATAGGTGCATTCTTTTTTCCTTTGGTGTCTCACAAATTACCCAATTGTTGAATAAAATTATAAATATGTTAATACCAGCTTTTTCCAATAAAATAACAAATGTTACACCAAAAATGAGCCCCAGACTTTTAGTGAGTCCAACCCCATGGAGGTGGAGCCCGTCAGGAGGCAGTATGGCCTGTGGGGATGCCCCTGGGCTTTGCACTGAGAAGCTGGGTTCACATCAAAGGTTTGCTGCCTCTAGCTCCTAATGCAACTCTTCGCTTTCCCTGGCTCTGAATTCATCACTGAGGAAATGGAGCTAATAGCACTACCTATCTTGTAGGTGTGTGGTGGGAGAGAAAGGGCAAGAAGAACTTGGACAGTGCCTGGTGTACAACGCTCCGTAATGACAGTTGCCTTGTTTGTCTTGCGGCAGGTGTGCGTAGCCCAGCATGATCACATGCTCTCACACTCCCCATGAGACTACAACACAGATGAGGAAACTCATTCACTCACACTCTGCATGAGACTATGACACAGATGAGGAAACTCCTTCAGAGAGGTTAAAGAATTAGCTCATGATCACACATAACTCCTCATCCAGTGCTCCCTCACAGACATGCCTGAGGGCTCCAGGGAATGGAAGTCTGGGGAGAGAGAAACCATAGGGTACCTGGATTCTACAGGAAGCCAGAGAGGCCCTGCCCCAGGTGCTGCAATTGCTGAGCTAAACAGGAGAGTGTGTGGGTAAGTGCCCTGTGCACGCCTGGGTTTCCCCACATCTTACCCGGTGCCAGGCCCTTCAGGAGGGAGTTCTGGGCTTCAGCTTCAGGAAGAGGAGGGCAGGCGCTGTTTTGTGGGTCTGCTGGCAAGAGCTTCATTGGTGCTCGGTCACACAGCTCCAGGACAGAGCACAGGGAGGAGGCAGTCACTTTCCAGCTGGGCATCGTTTGCCACTTGCTAACCTCCCTGATGGTGTGTGTACACAGAGAGAGGGCCTGCCGCTCATTCTGAGCATTATGGGGTGACTTGACTGAACCCCACAGTCCTGCAATGCTGGAGGTCACCTGGCCTCTACAGGGAAGGCATGTCTCGTGAGGCTGCACGCTATCCTTTCTGCAGTGCATGGGGGGGCTTTTGTTATACCCACTGCACACGGGGAGAATGGGAGGCCTAGAGAGATGAAGTGATTTAACTGATACCCAAATTAGTAGAATTAGTAAGTGGAGGGGTCAGGATTCAAACCCCAGGGGTGGAAGCAGCAGGCATGTGCGGATGCCCAGGGCAGTGACGGATCCCGCAGCCTCAACCTCCCCAAACCCAGCTGCAGCCAACATTGACCAAACACCAGCTCTGGCATCTTGCAGATGTGCTTAAGGCCGTGGACCTGAAGATGGGGGTTAGCCTGGATCATCCACGTGGGACCTAATTACCCAAGTCCGTGGAAGTGCGGAACCATTCCGGGTTGTACTGGAGGTAGCTGTAACAACAGAAAAAAGCTCAGAGAAGCAAGACATGAGGACTCGACCAGCTACTGCTGGATGTGAAGACGGTGGAGGGGCCACCAGCCCAGGAACACAGGCAGCTTCTAGAAGCCAGAAAAGGCAAGGAAACGGATCCTCCCGGGAGTCTCCAGAAGGAACCAGTCCTGCCCACACCTTGGTTTCAGCCCAGTGAGGCCTGTGCCAGACTTCTGACCTCCCCACTGGAAGAGAAGAAATATGTACTCTTTGAAGCCTCTCAGTTTGCAGTCATTTGTCACAGCAGCCCCAGGGACCCCATATCCCTGGCACCTTCATCCTGGTCACAAAGCAAGGATTTTTCCCTGCTCACAGGGAGCGGCCCTTGGGAGGTCCACAGCACGCAGAGAAGCAGCAAGGTGGGGCCTGGGACCCTGGTGGCACCTCATTGCTTTTCTTGAGTGGGGCAAGGGTGGGGCTCTTTCCTGGGGAGCTTCTGGTGATGCTTTATGGGACTACAGGGGCCAGAGGGGCAGCCAGATGGTGGCAAAGGTAACGGGCTTCCACAGGGCCGGTGTGTGAGGCTAGAGCCTGTGGGGTGGCGGGGAGCTGGCCTCTGTGCAGGGGCAGCCTGGCCTTCTCCAGTGGGGTCTGCACATGTGGACAGGGCCCCCATTCCACACCAGGCCCTGCACTCAGAGCTGTGGCAGGCAGAGGTGGCCTTGAGAGGGCCGTGGAAATGCTGCTGAGTGCTCTCCCTCCCTGGACCTCTCCGGAGCTTGTCTCTCCCCAGCCCTGTAAGTCCCGAGGTTCCCCACACCCCCTGGGCAAGGTCCGCATCTTGGCTTGGCAGGGGGTCCCCTGGGTGACCTGCTTCCTCCCCGGCCTGCCCGCCATGTCGTTCTTAGTATTAACAGGGGACACATCAAGCTCTATCCTGAGGGCTCTGTACACACCATCTCATCCATCCACACAGCCACCCGGTCAGGAGGATTCTGTGATTTTTCCGCACGTTTTATAAATAAGGAAAGTGAAGCGTGAAGAGGTGGGTGACTCTCTCATAGACACAAACTGTAAGTGTTGGGGCCAGGGTCTGACCCCAGGCAGCGTGTCCACATACCCCAAAGACTTAATTACTAAACCACGTCCTGGACGCTCTGGCCAACTGCGGGGGCTCCAGCCCTGGGAGGTGACATTCTGGTGTGTGTTTTCCCAGCCGCTGTTCACACACTTCCCTGCCTGGAACCAACTGTGCACCCTTTGCTCCCGTGAAAGCCTCCTGAGCTGAGAGCCTGGGCCTCACCTCCTCCTGGCGCCACAGCCCTCACTCCGCCACGGCCCTCACTCCGCCACAGCCTGGGCCCCCTGGCACTGGCACGGACGCGGATGTGAGATCAGGGACCATCATTCACTCACCACACCATGTCCCCAGTGCTCAGCACAGGCCTGGCACCGCCTGCCCTCAGGGACTACTTGCTGAGCGAGGTGTATATGGACTCAACACTGGGTCCCCTGCAGGAGCCCAGAAAACCCTGCTAAACACTGTGGATTGAACACCCTCGTTCCCACAGGCTCTAGAGATAAGGAGGAGATTGAACCAAAGAGAGCAGGAGCTGGACCGTGGCCTTGAAGCTTGGGAAGCAAGAAGGCACGTCGGGGAGTGGAAATGGCTTGGAGACTAAGAGAGCAGAGCCCAAGCCCACGGTGAGGGCATCCACGGGGCAACTGGTTTGCACTGTAGAACCCAGAAGGGCTCTGGGCCTGGAGGCACCAGGGACCTCTGAGGGTGGGGAGTGAATTGCGGTTTTCTGAACGTCTTCCTCAGCAAGCGCCCGTCTCCCACCCTTGCAGAAGGTGGAAAGTTTATTTCCCAGGGGACCAGGACCCCAGGAAGACCCAGAGGCAGGCAGCCAAAGGAGGGCAGGTCATACCCACCCTGCCCACACCCAGGGAAAGTTAAAGGCCCCTCACTGGGAAACTGACCAGCTGGAGAGAAAAGACCTAGGTTCTGACACTTGGAGGTCCCTCAAGATACTGCTCCATCGGCCAGGCATGGGGGCTCATGCCTATAATCCCAGCACTTTGGAAGACCAAGGTGGGTGGATTACTTGAGGTCAGGAGTTTGAGACCAGCCTGGCCAACATAGCGAAATCCTGTCCCTGCTAAAAACACAAAAATTAGGTATGGTGGCACACACCTATAATCCAGCTACTCGGGAGGCTGAGAGGCAGGAGAATCTCTTGAACATGGGAGGTGGAGGTTGCAGTGACCTGAGATCATGCCACTGCACTCCAGCCTGGGCGACAGAGTAAGACTCTTTCTCAAAAAAAAAAAAAAAAAAAAAAAAAAGTACGGCTCCACCGAAGCATCCAACTGGAAGCTCACAGTTTGACGAGCAGCCCCACTCTGCCGCATGCACACAGAACTTCCAGGCAGCTGCTGACATAGAGGCAGGCAGCCCAGGAACGCCAGACACTCAAGGACAGCCCTGCACTGGAAAAGACCAAGACGAAAACAAGCAAACAAGCAAAGAGGAAGGAAAAGAAGCGGCCCCCTCAGCGACAGCGCCAAGTGGAATAAAGTTTTCAAAACTGTGATAATGGATATCTGCATAGAGATAAGAGAATATGGAAAACACAGCCAAGGAAACACTCGGAGACTCTAAGGAAACCATGGGAATTAGAAGCATGTTTGCAAAAATAAACATCTCTGCAAAGATTGGAAGATATGGCTGAGGAAATTTCTCAGGAAGTAGAACTAAAATGTCAAAGAGAATCCCAAGGAAAATAGGTGAGAAAAAGAGATAACCTTGGCGGAGCGTGATGGCGCACACCTGTAATCCCAGCATTTTGAGAGGCCAGGGAGGGCTGATCACTTGATGTCAGAAGTTCAAGACCAAGCTGGCCAACATGGTGAAACCCGTCTCTACTAAAAAAAAAAAAAAAAAAAAAATTAGCCAGGCGTGGTGGTGCTTGCCTGTAATCCCAGCTACTCGGGAGGCTGAGGCAGGAGAATTGCTTGAATCAAGGAGGTGGAGGTTGCGGTGAGCCAAGGTCATGCCACTGCACTCCAGCCTGAGTGACAGAGTGAAACTCCATCTCAAAAAGAAAACTAAACAAAGCTAACCTCCTCAAAGATGCCTCAGCATGCAGATAGGAGAAGTTCAACAGAGAAAATGGAGGAAAGAAAATAATGCAAAATTTTTCTGACCTGAAGAATCAAAATTTACAGATTAAAAGAAACTACAGTGTCCGGCACTATGGCAGAAAGCCTACCCAGTTCAAGGGCCATCCTCGAGGAATCAGAACTCAGGGAGACTGAGAATATCGTAAACAGTGGCTTAGAAGAATCAGAATACATCTTCAGGCTTCCAAGCAGCAATAAGGGAAGGTAGGAAATACGGAGCGCTGCTCTCAAATTCTAAGAAGAAATTCTCGAATCTCGAATGCTAGCTATGCCCCTTCAAACTATTAATTACACTTGAGAGAGAAATGAAGACTTTTTACCCACGCAGCGTTTTGCACCAATTAGCTGTTGCTGTGTAATGAAACACCCCAGAGTTTAGTGTCTTTAAAAAAAGAGTAAACATTGACTATTTCTAACAATTCTGTGTGTAGCATGGCAGGCAGGGCTGAGGATGAGTGTCTGGAGCAGGCTTGCTCACAGGTTTGCTGGTTGGCTCAGGGCAACACAGATGCCATCAGCAGGCATCCCTCTCACCCAGTGGGCTCTCCCAGGCCAGCCCTATGATCGCCCCGGTATTACCAGAAAGGGGTCTCAATCCAGACCCAAGAGAGGGTTTTCGGATCTTGCACAAGAAGGACTTCGGGGCGAGTCCACAAAGTAAAGTGAAAGCGAGTCTATTAAGACAGTAAAGCATGAAAGAATGGCCACTCCATAGTGGAGCAGGGCGTTCCCCAAAAGCAAGAGGAGGAACGCATATGCCTTCGGTACAGAGCTTTATATATATATATATGACAACAAAGCCCAAAAAATCCTGGGGGACATATGCTCTGCTACCAGGGCTGGTGACAAAGCATTGTTCATCTTTGTGCAACTACTGTCTTCTGCAAGAATCTTTAAAGCAAAACTTTTTTTTTTTTTGAAACGGAGTCTCGCTCTGTCGCCCAGGCTGGAGTGCAGTGGATGATCTCCACTTGCTGCAACCTCCGCCTCCCAGGTTCAAGCAATTCTCCTGCCTCAGCCTCCCAAGTAGCTGGGATTATAGGCGCCCACCACCACACCTTGCTAATTCTTTTGTATTTTTAGTGGAGACAGTTTTTACCATGTGAGCTAGGCTGGTCTCAGATTCCTGACCTCAGGTGATCTGCTCACCTTAGCCTCCCAAAGTGCTGGGATCACAGGTGTGAGCCACTATGCCTGGCTGCAAAACTTACTTTTAAACTAAGAATGCTTTTGTTCTTAAGGTTTCAGGACATTTCCTGAGTCTGAGAAGTCTGGAGTTTGTCCAGTAAACATTGTTAACTTGTTCCCTTATCTGTAAATCTCCTGTTGACTGAGCATGCCTAACTTCCTGGGAATGCAGCCCAGCAGGTTTCAGCCTCATTTTACCCAGCCCCTATTCAAGATGGAGTCACTCTGGTTACAACCCCTCTGATACTGGAGCTCCCAAGGTCAGTGAGATAAGCCCCAAGGCACACCTGCTTCTCAAGTCTCTGCTTGTGTCACATTTGCTGTCGTTCCACGGGTCAAAACAAGTCACAGGACTGAGACCAGGTCAACGTGAGGGTAGATTACCCAAGGATATGGACTTACGGTGGAAACTTTTAAAACTGCCTCCCATTCATGTAAAGCCAGCTTCTCGGGAAGCACTGGAGGGTGTACACCACTAACATGAAACCAGGAAAGAAGAAAACATATGAGATGAAGACTCCTGGTTGTCCCCAAATCTGACCTTCCCTTCGCACATGGCAATGGAGTTGTTATCTGGACACAGGATCGTCCCCCAGATCCCATGTTTCCAGCCTCCCTGCAGCCAGGTGGGGCCAACAGAGAGGACGCGGAAGTGTTCTGCTCCAGGCACTGCTGTAAGAGGGGAGGACTGTCTTTCACCTGCCCTTCCATCCTAAATGCTGGCCAGACTGTAGACACAGTACTGGAAGTGTAACTACCTGGGGGTTCGCCTTGCCCACTGCCTAGACAGAGTTGATTTATCAAGACAGGGGAATTGCAATGGAGAAAGTAATTTATGCAAACCCAGCTGTGGGGCAGACTGGACTTTTATTATAACTCAAATCAGTCTCCCCAAGAATGCAGGGACCAGAGTGTTAATTTTAATTTTAAGTATGTATTTATTTATTTGGAGACAGAGTCTCGCTCTCCCCCAGGCTGGAGTGCAGTGGCATGATCTTGGCTCACTGTAACCTCTGCCTCCAGGATTCAGGAGATTCTCCTGCCTCAGCCTCCTGAATAGCTGGGATTAAAGGCACCTGCCACCATGACCAGCTAATTTTTGTATTTTTAATAGAGATGTGGTTTCACTATATTGGCCAGGCTAGTCTCGAACTCCTGACCTCAAGTGATCTGTTCATCTTGGTCTCCCAAAGTGCTAGGATTACAGACATGAGCCACTGTGCCTGGTCTGGATCAGAGTTTCTAAAGACAATTGTAAAGGTAGGGGCTTGGGTAGTGGAGAGTCCTGATTGGTCAGGTTGGAGATGGAATCACAGGGGGTCAAAGTGCGGTTTTCTTAATGTCTTCTGTTCCTGGGTGCAATGGCAGAACTGTTTGAGCCAGATTACTGGTCTGGGTGGTGTCAGCTGATCCATCAAGTGCAGGGTCTGCAAAATATCTCAAGCACTGATTTTAGGTTTTACAATAATGATATCCCCAGGAGCAATTTGGGAAGGTTCAGACTCTTGAAGGCAAAGGCTGCATGACCCCTAAACTATGATTTCTAATCTTGTAGCTGATTTGTTCGTCCTGCAAAGGCAGGCTGGTCCGCAGGCAAGAAGGGGGTCTTTTCGGGAAAGGGCTATTATCAATTTTGTTTCAGAGTCAACCCATGAACTGAATTCCTTCCCACAGTTATTTTGGCCTAGGCAAAGGAAGGAACAAGAGCAGCTTCAAGGTTAGAAGCAAGATGGAGTTGCTTAGGTCTGATTTCTTTCACTGTCATGATTTCCTCACTTATAATTTTGCAAAGGTGGTTTCAGAAGCTGGAGCGACTAGTTTAGATCTCAAGATAGAAAATGCGGGTTCAAAGAGAGACAGCGACATGAGAGAAGAAACCTGCCTCGAGCCAGCACGATAGCCTAGGCCACCGACTCAGGTGGTGACCTGAGACAAACACAGTCCTGTTTTGCATACACTGCTGGACTGGGGTCTCTTTGTCACAGCCGCCTAGCCTGTTTCCAAGCGAATCCATCTTGGATTCCAGAAACAGGGATCACACGCAGGTGGCAGGCAAGGGGACACTGGGGTGACTGGGAGTCCCCAGGGTGACAGCTGGGTGGTGGGCCTGGAGCCTGAACAGTCCAGATTGACACAGGAAGATGGAAAATTCCAAACAATGAATCTACAGGGGCTGGGGAAGCAGAAAGTGACACATTGAGAAGAATTTTCCATTTTTCACAAATCAATTAGTGATCGACGTAGAAAAAAAACAGACAAACAAAAAACTAAAATAATTATTAGGCCCAGTGTAAATGAAAAGCAATCATAGGCCGGGCACAGTGGCTCACGCCTTTAATCCTAGCACTCTGGGAGGCCGAGGCCGGTGGATCACTTGAGGTCAGGAGTTCGTGACCGGCCTGGCCAACACAGTGAAATCTGTCTTTACTAAAAATTAGCCGGGTGTGGTGGCAGACACCTGTAGTCCGAGCTACTGAGGTAGGAGAATCGTTTGAACCTGGGAGGTAGAGGTTGCGGTAAGCTGAGATCATGCCACTGCACTCCAGCCTGGGCGGCAGAGTGAGACTCGGTCACAGAAAAAAGAAAAAAAAAAGAAAAGAAAGAAATGTAATCATAGTGCCTTCTGTGGTCCAGCTGCGAATCCTATTTACACAGCACAGAAATGATGGACATTGATTTAACAAGGCCCAGTGAGATGGTCCTATTGGAAGGTGGCTTGTCCATTAAAGTCTGATTGAAGGAGGCCAGAGGGGCCATATGAGAGATGATTTTTCTTTCATGGTGTCCACGGATATTATCTCAAACTGGAAAATCAGAAATAGCATGTGAACATGTTATTACAGAACATGGAGGTAAATCAGCAGAAGAAACAGCTGCAAGGGGTGGGGGCCATTCCTCTGAGACATGGCAGCTGGGAGTGAGAGCAAAGGGATAGGGGCTTTACAAACCACGAGCATTTAATTCAGTTTAAAGAGGAAGAAAGAGATGATACCCTGCGGGAAAGGGGTCCCAATCCAGACCCCAAGAGATGGCTCTTGGATCTTGAGGAAGAAAGAATTCAGGGCAAGTCCACAGTGCAAAGTGAAAGCAAGTTTACTAGGAAGGCAAAGGAATAAAGAATGCCTACTCCAGACAGAGCAGCCCTGAGGGCTGCCGGTGCCCATTTTTATGGTTATTTCTTGATGATATGCTAAACAAGGAGTGGATTATTTATGCCTCCCCTTTCTAGACCATACAGGATAACTTCCTGAGGTTGCCATGGCATTGTAAACTGTCATGGCGCTGGTGGGAGTGTAGCAGTGAGGATGGCCAGAGGTCACTGTCATCATCGCCATCTTGGTTTTGGTGGGTGTTGGCCGGCTTCTTCACTGCCGCCTGTTTTATCAGCGAGGTCTTTAAGACCGTATCCTGTGCAAACCTCCTGTCTTATCCTGTGACTGCCTTAACCATCTGGGAACGCGGCCCAGCAGGTTTCAACCTCATTTTACCCAGCTCCTATTTAAGATGGAGTTGCTCTGGTTCACACGCCTCTGCAGTCCTGCTGTAGTTCCCCTGATGGGTGGGGTGGAAACTGTGAGAGGGGCTCAGAGACTGGCAGAACCTGAGCTGGGCTGGCAGGAGATGGAGATGCTCCCAAACCAAGGGGTTCCTGGGCGGCCAGATGTGGGGGCCCCATGGAGGGAGAGAATATGCTCTGTTCTGTCTCCATTCTGGAGCAGGGTTTGCTGATGACAGTCCCTGCACTTCCTCAAGCTCCTGCTTACTTACCTAGCTGCCTACTGGAAGGAAGCCTGTCTTGGCCATGGCCAGCACAGGGGACTTGAGAACTGGAGAATGAATGATGGACTAAATCCATAAATTCATGAATGACTGAAATGATTGAAGGAATGAATGACTCCATGAATGAATGAATATGTAAATGATGGTGTGATGGATACGTTATTTCTCAACAAATCGTAGTTACCCCGAAAAGCAGATCTTTATAATCCTGACTTCACAGAGGAGCCAACTGAGGCTGGAAAAGTTAGGAGGTGTGCCCAAGGCCCATCCTATAAGATAGTGACAAGTGTGACCACTGATTGAGACCTACTGTGTATAGACTTTGCACTTATTTCATTCTACATAAACCCGTGAGGCAGGTCCCATTATGACTCCTGTTCTAGAGGTAAGGAACTTGAGTTTCAGAGAGGTTAGGGAACGTGTCCAGGGCCACACAGTAAAGGCAGAGGCCAGACTGCAACCCAGGTCTGTAACACCTAAGCGGTCTTAGGTTCTGGAACTGGGGTCTGGCCCCATTCTATCTTGACCCCAGGCCTCTGTTCTTCCTGCACTGACACCATGAGGCAAAGGGTGGTGAACTCCATGCTGCCTACAGAATCTAGGGCAAGTTAAAAGGTTTCTATTGGTAACTGTATTAGGGTTCTCCGGAGGGACAGAACTAATAGGATCTATGTATAGATGAAAGGGGGTTTATTGGGAAGAAATGGCTCACAAGATTGCAAAGCAAAGTCCCATAATAGGCTATCTGCAAGCTGGGGAAGAAGGAAGCCAGTAGTGGCTCAGTCTGAGTTCGAAAGCCTCAAAAGTAGAGAAGCTGACAGTGCAGCCTTCAGTCTGTGGCTAAAGGCCCCAGAACCCCCAGCAAACCACTGTGTAAGTCCCAGAGTCCAAAGGCCGAAGAACCTGGAGTCTGATGTCCAAGGGCAGGAGGAGTGGAAGGAAGCATCCAGCACGAGAGGAAGATGAAGGCCAGAAGACTCAGCAAGCCAGCTCGCCCACCTTCTTCGGCCTGCTTGGTTCAAGCCCGCTGGTAGCCAGTTGGATGGTGCCCACCCACATGGAGGGCGGGTCTTCCTCTCCCAGTCCACTGACACAAATGTCAGTTGCCTCTGGCGACACCCCCACAAACACACCCAGAAACAATACTTCACCAGCTATCTAGGCATCCCTCAATCCAATCAAGTTGACACCTAACAGTAACCATCACACTACCTGTCAGGATTCAGAAATTTCCTTTGTAGTAATTTCTGCCACGTTTTGCTGAAAGAAATCCAAACAGCCTTGAAAATGGGACAGCCTCCTTGACTTAAACTAAACACAAAGCCCTCCCAGGTTTGGAAATACTTGGAGAAACTTGCTCCATGGGTCTGAGCAGCTGTAAGAGCAAGCAGGGGCAGTGAGCGGGGCACACCCTTGCTGCGGGGCCGTACGTCTATTTAATTTCCTCTCGTCTTCCTCCCGTGCCATTCCAAGAGGAGGGTGCTTTCAGCTGCATGGCTCCCATGAGGAAATGAGGCGTCAGGAATCTGACAAAGCTTCTAAAGTCCCATGGCTGGCAGGAACCAAGGTTTAGATGGCCAGACCACCCTCCCAGCCCCCGAGGTGGAGAAGCAGGGAGCATGACAGATGAGGATGAGAGTGCATGGCAGGTCAGGCTGAAAAGGCAACAATGCCACATGGTCTTTTATACTCAGCTTAGCTCCAGGATGACTTTGAAAAGTGTTGCAGCCCTGTGGGCAGAAAATTGCACTTGCCTCAAGCTTCATTAAAGCAAACCAAGTTGGAAGGGATTGAAACAGCTAGAAAAATACGGGGAAGTCGAACAAGGAAAAGGTGTGGGGTTTGTCTCTTTTTCTGGCAAATCTGGCAGCCTAGGAGACTTCACAAATGCATTCCAAGGCTCCTGGACTTTTTTTTTTTTCTTCAAGACAGAGTCTCGCTCTGTTGCCCAGGCTGGAGTGCAGCGGCGTGATCTCAGCTCACTGCAACCTCCGCCTCCCAGGTTCAAGCGATTCTCCTGCCTCAGCCTCTTGAGTAGCTGGGATTACAGGTGCCCACCACCATGCCCAGCTAATTTTTGTGTTTTTAGTAGAGACAGGGTTTCACCATGTTGGTCAGGCTGGTCTCAAACTCCTGACCTCGTGATCCACCAGCCTTGGCCTCCCAAAGTGCTGGGATTACAGGCGTGAGCCGCCACACCCAGCGGGTCCTGGACTTTTAAAGAGGCTGAGAAAGTGGCCTGCCAGGGACAGGACTGCCCATGTTGGTGGAGGCAGGGGTGGGGACGCAGCAACAGGATACCTGGTTTCATCATAGCCTCATCACTTATCAGCGTTGGGACTGTATCGGTTACCCCAAATTTAGCAGCCTAAAACCACATTCATCATCTCATAGTTTCTGGGGGTCAGGAACCCAGGAGTGGATTTGTAGGGCTGTTGGGTCCCACGGGGTTGTGGGGTGTCACTTATGCTGTGCTGAGGTGCAGGATTTGGGAAGTAAAGAGACAGGACACTGTAGAACTGGTGAAGAGCAGCTGGACTTGGGGGGCCATGCCACCTATGAGCGGAGATTAGTGAGAGCCCCAAATGCCCAGAAGCATCTGTATTTATTAGGTACAAGCAGGGGGCAGGGTCATCATCTATAGGCTTAGTAATAGGGCATACATAATCACGTGAGTCACCAGTGAGGGGGGCATCCCATTATGTCACATGGGCAGAGAGGTGGGCAGTGCGCAGTAGGGGACTGTGCCGTGCCCAGTAGTAGAGGGTCGTGTACAGAAAAGGGGTCCACCCCCATTAGGTCACCGAGGTAAGGAGGTGGGCTGTGTGCAACAGGTGTCGTGCACAACACTTCTTATCTGGGGGCTGGAGACTTCAAAGGATTTCTAATAGAAGGATACTGTAAGCCAGTGCAGTGGAAGCTGACAGACTTGTGCTAGTCTCTTAAGATATTTATGGGAGGATGATTTGAGCTAGCTCAGAAGCGAGAAAAGACTGACAGGGTGTACAGCTACCGTGACTGGTCACCCCAGAGGGGTTCTTCTCCCTCGGTTATTTCCAGGATCTCAGGCCTGAGGCCTACTTTCCACAGGAACTGGATGCAAGGTACTACAACTCCTTTATCAGGAGGAGAGGCTCTTGCTCCAAGCCTGCCATACAGCGTTTGCCCTTTC
>CAUYQU010025165.1:0-18246 GCA_963574635.1 Cheracebus regulus
AAGAAAACCTAGGCAAAACCATTCAGGACATAGGCATAGACAAGGACTTCATGACTAAAACATCAAAAGCATTGGCAACAAAAGAGAAAGTGAGCTTAAAGCTTTTTAAGTGCATGAACAACAATTGTGTTCATTAGAAATGACCTTAAAGCAGTCTGAGAACTAAGACAAAACCTTAAGGAATCAGTTAATAGTTTACTGTAGCTGTGTTGGTCTGAGGGTTGTAGAATCTGTAATACTGACTTTTAGTATTGAGCTTCTTTCCAAATTAGTTTTGCCTGTTGATTTTTAACCTTCTCCATGCAGTGATGAACAAAGCATATATATAAAGAGCTATGCAAAAAATTCTGTCTCTATATTAATATCATTCTTGTTAAATAAATCATGGCAACATTATGTTTGATCAGATGTTGTAGAAAGTCTCTTTATAGATTATTTATGGTCTGCAGTCAGGGGCAAATTTTATTTTGCACACACGAACATTTGTTAATATTGTGACAAATATTACATCTTTCCATCAGCTTGCTGAGTGTAATGTTGCTCCTGGGCAGTAACTAAGCAAGAGACAGAAGTACCTAGTACTTAAGAGTAAGAGTTCCAGAGTCAGGAAGGCTGGGTGTTAATCTAGTGACCACCACATCCACATCAGCTGAGTGATCTTGGACAAATTATCTGACCCACCAGTCTTTAGATTGTTCATCAATAAGTTGAGGTTAGTCCTGTCACCCATTTCATAAGTCCTTGTTAGGTGAATAGAACAGCATACATAAAGTCCCTAATGGAGTTCCTATCACAGAGCAAGTGTTTAATCACATAATCACTTTGTACCTGCCGCCGGGCCACATGTTAGACTAGTTCTTGGACAGTTTTTAAAACTAAAGTTTGTGTTTTAGAATACCACTAAAGAAGAGTTGCAAAGATAGCACAGAGGGTTGATACGGTGGCTCACGCCTGTAATCCCAGCACTTTGGGAGGCTGAGGTGGGCGGATCATGATGTCAGGAGATCCAGACCAGCCTGGTCAACATAGTGAAACCCCATCTCTACTAAAAATACAAAAAATTAGCTGGGCGTGGTGGTGGGTGCCTGTAATTCCAGCTACTTGGGAGGCTGAGGCAGGAGAATTACTTGAACCCGGAAGTTGGAGGCTGTAGTGAGCTGAGATTGTGCTATTGCACTCCAGCCTGGGTGATAGAATGAGACTCCCATCTCAAGAAAAAAAAAAAAAAAGCACAGAGTCCTCACACCTAGATTTCCCTGTTATTAATATCTTATATTACCACACAACATTTGCCATAGTTAATGAACCAATATTGCTGATTGATGCTTTATTTTTAACTAAACTTCATTTTTTTTCAGATTTCATCATTTTTTTCCTTTTTCTGCCCTAGAATTCTATCCAGGATATCACATTTCATTTATTTTCCTTGTTTCCATAGGCTTCTCTGGGCTGTGACAGTCCTCAACCTTTCCTTGGTTTTGATGTCATTGACAGTTTGTAAAGGTACTGGTCGGGTATTTTGTGGAACATCCCTAAATTTGACTTTGGCTAACTTATTTCTCATAGTTCAGTTGGGATTAAGAAGAGGAAGACAAAAAGATACAGTGACATTCTTGAGTATATATGATCAATTTATCACTGATGATGTTGACGTTGATCACTGGCTAAGGTAGTGTTTACCAGACTTACTATAAACTTACTCTTTAATGCCTTTTTATAAAAATGCTATTCTCTTTGAAAGCTAGTCACTCAGTGTATGACCCACTTAAGGAATGGGGAGTCATGTTTCACCTTGTTGAGAACAGAGTATCTACACACATTATTTTAAATTCTTCTGTACAAATTTTTCTCTTCTCTCTCATTTATTTTTTACTTAATTATTTATTCTTATCAGCATGGGTGTTTATTTTAAACACTGGATTATAATCCACTTCTTTTTATTTATTTTGTTACTCGAATTTTTCTGGCTCTGATGGTTGGAAGCCTCAGCTGGCTCTTGTGTCCCTTTGACTTATCTCCACTGTTTTTTTGTTGTTGTTTTATTATTATTATTATTATTTTCAGATGGAGTCTTTCTCTGTTGCCCAGTCTGTAGTGCAGTGGCACGATCTCAGTTCACTGCAACCTCTGCCTCCCTCCCCGGTTCAAGCAATTTCTGGTTAATTTTTGTACTTTTAGTAGAGATGCGGATTCACCATGTTGTCCAGGCTGGCCTCAAACTCCCGACCTCAAGTGATCTGCCCAACTCGGCCTCCCAAACTGCTGGGATTACAGTCTTGGGCCTCCACGCCCGGCTTCCATTGTTTTGTTTTGCGAGCACTTCTTCACTTTCTGGACTACAAAATGCTTTAGGCTCATCTTGTATATTTCTTTCACCTCCACCACACATGATTTTTTTTTCTCCAAAAAATCCTGATCCATTTTATTGAAGAATTGTATTAGAAACCAAGATCTAGGCATTCGGTGTGCTTGCTCCTATTGGAGTGTTGTTTATTCAGTGAAAAGAACTATATAATACATGTATGCCAAACCACATGTAAACATGTATCTGTAATCATTTCTGTATATCAGTTTATATACCAAACTAAATTTAAATCTGTGCTGATGTTTCCCTGTACCACATGGCTTATTCTGGCTTTCTCCTTTTGCTTATTTGTAATCTCACCACCCAACAGTGATAAAATGCTGGCTTCTACCACCTGCTATTCATTTATTTATTTGTTCAATCTTGGTATATGTACGTGTAGCTATTTGAAAATCATTAACACATACCCCATGAGAAATCACTCTACTAGCTATAGTTCAATGCTTGTATTTCATTCCTGAGTGTAATTTCAATAGATTTGGCTCAGACCGTGACCTCTCAAGGTGATCCTTCTTATTGTAGAATCTGTATTTGTCATTCTTGTTTCTGCAAATATGCCCTTTACAACCTGAGCAGAGTGGCTGATATATTCAAACAGATTTGCGTGAAGTCTGGGCCCTACATTTGTTTTATCAACAGATGTCACTAAGACTGCCTTGCCTGTGTGCTCTCGACAACGTTAGTCTTCTTAAATTCTGTGATAGAGACTGACTAAAGTTTCACTAGCTGTGAGTTTTTATCAGGCCCTTGGGAATTCTAAATTTGACTCTTTGAAGAGATGCTATTGGGAGACACCACATAAAAGGTAACATTCAAGAAATCCTCACAATTATAGCATTGGGACAGAGTGTCATCATTTAACTGGGTTGATAAGTCTACATAAAATACCAACTAATAGTGCTCTGAAGAAATGAACCTTAAACAAAAATCCACAGTGTATCTTATTCCCATGTGTTGCTGATATGGTAGTAAACCTTGTGGCCTAATGTTAAAATTGCAAAGTCTGTCCAGAACATGGCAGGCTTCTGTTCCATGCCCCCATTTCATCTACTTGGCATATTAATTCCAGGGAAAACGGCTAAAGGATACTCTTTAATATGTCCTAACATAAACTTTTTAAGTGCGACATTTTGTCAAGTTATAGATATTTTGTTGCATTCATCAGGAATCAATCATAAAGGTGGATTTACAGTGTTAATGCCATGTAACATTTATGGTTTTGATTTTGTAATAAGCAAGACCTTACATTGGTTACCAGAAGATACTACGTTAGACCCTAATAAAACAGGTTAGAAGTAAGTAGAGTTTTTACAGCAGCTCTTCTGTTTCACTTTGTATTATTCTCTTTGTGTTATTAGCTCAGCCTAAATCACTGCAGCCTGAAAACAGAGATACTCAGAAAGGACATATCATTGCTTGGGATACAAAGAGGACCATAATAGCATAAACTTTGAAACTTTCTTACATATCTAAAGGAAAGTATCCTTCCTATCACCCATAAATAAATAGAGGTGGTACTATGAGCATAGATCTGCCTTCGTAGAGTGTGGGAGAGGCCAAGAGGAATAGGCATGGCGAGGATTCTGACCCAGCAGGTTGTTGAGTAAGGAATTGGTTCCTGATGGATTCTAACAACAGTCTAACTTCCCACATTGGCTAAAGCAGTCAGCTCTCTGCAGCATACTCTGTCTCTGTGATTATCTGCCAAATGCCTACTGCAGACCTGCAAAGATTTGTTACTCCAGGGGGAGTGGTTTATAACTCTACGACACTGTTTTGAGCCAGATCAATAATAACAGCAAAGGCACACAGCAAGCAGCCCTTTTTGTTTCTCTTAAAGAAACAAAGAGCCCCCAAATTCAACTGTTACTGACTGATCCTCAGCATCACTTAAACGCCTTTGTGATTGTCCTTGTTTGTTTTCCAGATACACTATAATTTTTTTTGAAATATGGATTAGTTAAGTGCAATTGTATTTTCAGAGAATCAAGATCTACCATATATTATTGTCAATTTGCAAAGAGCCTGCTGTTTATATGTCATGCACCTGAGAAATTTCTGTTTTAACAATAGATTATAATGATGCATTTAGAAAGTGTCTGTATTGTTCACACATGTAAAGTCCACCTGGAGTTAAGCAATAGAAATTCAGCTAATAATAACAGTGATAATAACATGTGCTCGATTAAATGATCTTTCCTTTCTTCTCTTTTCTCCTACATAGGAGTTAATTTACATTTTAATAAACTGAATAAAAATAATGGATTTGTTATATTTTTCTGTGATGTGAGCAGAGAGAATGCTTTAGGGAAAGAGTAAAATCTAGTGTCAGAGGAAACAATTCCCAGGTCTTAGACTTAGACCGCAGGCAAGGCTAGACAGTTCTGAATCTTATCTCAAATTCTCCCTGGAAATGCATAAGGAAACTTTAGCAGCCCAGGCCTTCAAGCAAAATTGAGGGCACTTTATCCCTTTGAGGTCATTATTTTAAAAATGACCTGATTAATCTTTCTTCAATACATCTAAGACTCAGGCAATTTAAAGGAATATGACTCATTTTCTTTGCTCGTTATGTTAACAATATAAAATAATTACAGCCCTTTCTATTTTGATCTGAATTGAGATTGTATCAAATTAGGTGTTAAATATATAATGCTGTCAGGCAAAAAGAAGCAGTAGAGAGCTACAAATGTCAAGAAATCAGAAGAATATTTTTTTTCCAGGGAGAGTTATGTTTACCATCATTTCCCTGAACGCTTCCTTGCTTTATAAGGAGATACGCTAATGCTTATGGTGTTTGTTCTTTTAATTTGAAGTTAATGCCAAGGATTTAGATTGGAAAAGGTACCACTAGATCTACGTGCATAGTGATGGGATTGCATTAACAAAATCAAACAGGCGTCAACAAAAAACTTTATTGGGCTAAATATTCTTTCAATCTATTCTCTATATTTTTCAATTCTGGACATTCAGACTGGGACAATATTACTAACAGCTCAGAACAAACAAACATTAAGCTAATAATTTGTGCTAACAAATGTCCTGTTGTTTGTAATGGGACTGCTCCACGAGTTGGGTAGGGCTGCCGCATGCATACACAGCGCTGCTGACAGGGAATGCCTGCATATGAGGTCTGCAACTGTCCCTGCTAACTCTGTCACCTTGAATTTAGGACTCCTGCGATTTTAGTGGGCCAGCCAATGTATTTCCTTCCCAGAGTTAGATCCAAATAAGCGGTAGACCTAGGAATAGACTTGTGAGTATACATAGAACATTCAAAATAATTTATAAAAAATTAGAATTAAGTACAATTAGCAAGCGTGCAGGATACAAAGTTAGTATACAAATATCAACAGTATTCCTGTATACTAGCAACAAGCAATTAAAAAATAAAAAGTATGCCAATTGTATTAGTATCAGAAAAATCAAACACATATGGTCTGCACACTGAAAGATAAAAAAATCGCTAGGATAAATTAAGAAAACTAAATAAATGAACACTTTCTCCTAGAAATTCTCCATACCATGACGTGAGCAGCAGTTACATGAATGTGTACATATGTAAAACTTTTTTGACTTGTACAGTAAAGATTTCTGTACTTTATTATATGTAAGTTATGCTCAGTGATAAACAGAACTAACTGATAAACAAAAGGACAAACTGGGCCAGGCATGGTGGCTCATGCCTGTAATTGCAGTACTTTGGGAGGCCGAGGTGGGTGGATCACCTGAGGTTGGGAGTTCCAGATCAGCCTGACCAACATTTTGTATTTTGTAAAAATACAAAATTTGCCAGGCATATTGGCACATGTCTGTAATCCCAGCTACTTGAAAGGCTGGGGCAAGAGAATTGCTTGAACCCAGAAGGAGGAGGTTGTGGTGAGCCGAGATCTCGCCATTGCACTCCAGCCTGGGCAACATGAGCAAAACTCCATCTAAAAAAAAAAAAAGACCAAACTGGATTAGGAACATGCTGCCCACAAAACACTTTTGAGTATTTGATCCCAAAACTAGATAGATTAACCTGTCTGGTCACTGTAGTCACTGATATGGCTGGACAACTATAGTCCACATTTACAGAAGGATGAAGAGCCAATCAGAATCTTTGACTCAAGTCCCTGGTTCCAAATAAGATAAAAGACTAAGCTGAACATGCCCTGTATTTGTTTTTATTTTTTTCCCCTCAATCCACGAATAAGTAGAATCACTTCTCTTCCTAGTAGGTAAGAGAGGCTCCAGAAATTAATGAGAGTCTGTTTCCCTTTCTGAAGGGAACTGAGGGCATCCCTCCCGACTCATGACTTAGCTTTGCCCTTTAGCCTTCTGTTTTGTGAAATGATGATAATAGAACCTATCTCACAGAGTGGTGTGAATGGCTTTGCCAAGTACCAATAAATGGGAATTGGAGGAACAAACCATAAAGCTTTAGAGGGGAAAGAGGTCTTCAGGAAGATAATCTCATCCATTTGTGTTATCCATTTCTGTTCCACAGAAAAATATGAGCCCTTCATTGTTTTTATTGTTTAATATATTAGGACTGAGGCATAAGGAGGTCCAGACCCTTGTCCAACCTTCATGGCTTGTTGGAAATACATTGTTTGCTTTGTTTTTGTTTTGTTTTGTTTTGTTTTTGAGAGGGAGTTTCGCTCTTGTTGCCCAGGCTGGAGTACAGTGTAGCAATCTTAGCTCACTGCAACCTCCACCTCCTAGTTCAAGCAATTTTCCTCCCTTAGTCTCTGGAGGAGCTGGGATTACAGGTGCCTGCTACCACGCCTGGCTAATTTTTTTTGTATTTTTAGTAGAAACGGGGATTCAGCATGTTGGCCTGTCTGGTCTCGAACTCCTGACCTCAAGTGATCCACTCACCTCAACCTCCCAAAGTGCTGGGATTACAGGCGTGAGCCACCGAACCTGGCCCGTAATATATTGTTGATATGATACAGCAGAACTGTATCTAATCCCAGCTGCTCATGTGCCTCATCCAGAGTTCTTTCTGCTCTACCACTCTGCTGAAAAACCATCCTACATGACAGCAGATAGAGTTAGTTGCTGACCATTCTCCCAGCCACCATGAGTTTCCTGTTTTCAGAGGCTACCCTGTCTGTTCCTGTCCCCATGGAGAGAGCCTGTATGCCGCTGACTCAGGTAGCAGTTTATAGGCCTTGTTGAACTTTCACAATAAGAACAAGATTACTATTTAGAACCAAGGCAGTTATTTTCATAACCCACAGTGAAGTAGTTAGGCAGGTATTCTTTTGAAAGTAAATAAACACAGTCAATTGCAATTATTTGGTCCCATTTAGCATATTAAAAAAGGTAATGGTTTAATGATATCCTAGTAGTCCCAAATAGTTAACGCACCACAGAAAATGATTCATAAAATCTCCTTCTTGCTAATAACTCTGAGACAAGTGTTATGAAAAGGCACTAAACCCCAGGAAACCAAAGTGTTTTCACCTTCCCACCAAGTGACAATGTTATTAGTTTATAATTCTCTATTTACTAGTCATAAAAACAGAGGCTCTTTAGAGGACAGGGAAGGCTATCATAGATTTTGTTTGTCAGATAATAGATCCTTACAAAGTTATCTGAGACAGTTACTGTGGTAAAGGAAATGGCCCTGTAAAAGCCACATGACTTTCCAACTTTATGTCACATGTCCCTCCATGCTAGTTGGTTAGACTGGGGCCAGGAGGGCTGAGACTGAGGCAGTAGCTGAAGAGAATTCTTCCTGACAGGAGGATCCCCCTGGGTGTACAGAGCCAGGGGACTGGCAGGGTAAAAGAGCACAGATGGACACAAACACACAAACTGTGTTTATTTTGGAAAAGGGTGTGAGCTATTACATTACAAATGTTCCCCGGAAGCATGGTCTAGCCTCCCGGCTCTCAATATGACTCTGACAGAATGGGCTTCTTTGTCATCCTTTGCTATTGATAGATTGGGTGCCAGTACTTGTAGTCAGAGAGACAGCTGTGCACATCTGGAAGGATTCCAGGGAGAAGTCCTAACCCAGGATTGACAATGATGTCAGGGCATTGAAGGATGCCCTGTCCTCTGTCACCAGAAAAGTGTCTCCTCTAGATTTCTATACCTGCCCCTGCATTGCCACTAAGTATGACAGGAAGAACAAGGACTGAGGAGGCATTTGAGTCTAGTTATATACCAGGTGGTTTCCTCACCTGTCAAACAGTGAGACCAATATTTAGTTGGCAGATTATGGTGAGCATTATAGTTCATCTATTAAGTATTGTATATAACAAACACTCAAGAAGTGGTAGCTAATATTATTATTACTGCAGATATGAAGCTACTGCCTTTTCCTTAAATGCTCTTTCCCAGATATTTGCCTGATTAACTCTCTCTTCTTTTTCAATTATTCACTCAACTCTCCTCTTTTTAGTGAGGTCGACTCTAACCGATCTACATAATACTGTCTCGGCATTCCCATTTTTTCTTTCCTGTTCTCTTTTATTTTTTCTATCACACTTACTTAATTGTAATCATTACATAAATTTTCTTAGTTGTTTTAATTTAAAAAAATGTTTTCTATAGCCTTTTATAAGAATTTGAGTCCTGTGACATCAGGGATTCTTGTATGTTTTGTCTACATAATACCCTATTGCCAAAAACAGTGCCCAGGTATAGCATAGGTATGAATAAATATTTGTCAAATAATTTCTTTAAAAAATTAGATAAGTGTGGCCAGGCACCATGGCTCATGCCTGTAATCCCAGCACTTTGGGAGGCCAAGGCGGGAGGATCACAAGGTCAAGAGATAAGAGACCAACATGGTGAAACCCTGTCTTTACTAAAAATACAAAAATTAGCTGGGCATGGTGCCTGTAGTCCCAGCTACTCAGGAGGCTGAGGCAGGAGAATAGCTTGAACCTGGGAGGTAGAGGTTGCAGTGAGCTGAGATTGGGCCACTGCACTCCAGCCTGGTGACAGAGTGAGACTCCATCTCAAAAAAAAAAAAAATGAAATACGTGTGAAATTAGTTTAGAAATAATAGAATTCTATTGACTGTTTATTGTTTGTATATACATGTGTATACATCTATGTCCATATGTTTATGTGCACCTATACATACGTATTTGTACATTACTCTTACCCATGATAACATCAGAAGAGAGACACAGAAGGCACCTGGCCTTAGAGACATGACACAGTTTGGCTAGTTTGCCTTGTTTACACCTGTGTTCTTCAGAATAATTATCACCAACACTAACTCTCTCTCTAAAAGGTGACCCGAGCCATAAGTTACATGATCACTCTGAAGGAGGATCAAAAGGAAAACACTGATCTCACAGATGTCCAAGAACAGTTCCTGTCTCAGTGCGGATGAATGTTTAGTATCCACTAGACAGCCACTGGCACTGGCTTATTGTACCAGGGACACCAACATAATTTTTTATCTATGTAAAATAAATCTTAAATAGTAGTTATAAAACCAAGAAGAGCAAACTCAGTGGCCATAAGGCATGTCCCTAACAGATAATTTTTCATTTGGTAAAGAATGTTAGGTGTTTATTGTGATATTTTCTACAGTTTGATCTTGGTGTTGGCTGGAATGACTGTGGCTTTGGGTGATGGTTTTAGTATTTAGTATTGACTTTAAGGGGCTGCTGCCTTGAAGGTTATTTTGCCTCTCAATTTTTGTCTTTTTTTTTCTTTAGCTCTGATTCTAATAGCTTTAATATTTAGCATTTGGGGTTCTGGGCAAGCCTATCAGGGCTTGTTTAAGACTTATCAGACAGATGGCACAAATTTACCTCTTTTATGATCCCAGTAGGTTTGGAGAGGGAGAGAAAGAAATCCAACAGTAAGGGCCCTGGGTTCTGGGTGACAGAAGACTGAAGATACTTTGTTTAAATGACTGTGCAATTTTTGGAAGGAGGATCTTTTCTTTCTGTCTTATGTAACTTTCTATACTTATGTGCAGTTTGATTTTAAAATGCCTTTCCTGTCTCTCTTACTCCTCATTTCCTCTTGGAAAATTTCCTTTCAATCAGGAAAACATTGCTTTAGCAAATTACTCTTTTAACAATGTCCTATCACCCAAAGCTGGAAAATGGATTAAAATCTAATCTTCTTCCCCTTTAACCTAGCCTGGGTATTTTATATCTCATTCCCAGGGTAGATATATGTATATCTTTTTCAAACTTTTGACTACATCTAAACAGATATGCCTTTAAATAGAACTCTTTAAAAATGTCCATTTTCATCCCAAGTTTGATATCAAAGTCAAAACTCTTTGCCATTTCTTCTGAAG
Source organism: Cheracebus regulus (assembly GCA_963574635.1). Taxonomy (NCBI): domain Eukaryota; kingdom Metazoa; phylum Chordata; class Mammalia; order Primates; family Pitheciidae; genus Cheracebus; species Cheracebus regulus. The sequence goes on from CAUYQU010025165.1 coordinate 10,641, forward strand.
ACTCAAACTGTCTAACTTCCTAAATATTTCTCTGCTAGTCTTAGCCTGGGAACCTTAGTGTCCAGTGACCTATTTAGGCTGGAACAAAGAGGGCAGCTGGCAGGGAGTGTGAGGAGCCCCATGTTGTTCTCAGCCCCATATGCAGCTGAATTGCTGACTTTCCCAACTTCTAACACTTCAAGCACACATCACATCGACCCCCCACTATCAGTCAAATGAGGAAGGAAAAGCTCACTGCAGAGAGAAGCAAGTTTCAGGAATCAACTGCAGTCTCTGAATTATGCCAGTGATGTGTCCCAAATACATTTTTTTGTTTTCCAAACCTGCTACCTTTATTTCAGCAAACCCAACTGGTTCCCAAATTTCTCATCCATATGTAAGTCCTGAAGTCTAGACTTCCAATATGGAGCTTATATGTAACACAGTACTATTCTTGTGAATCTGCTCGTCAGTAGGGGAGTTTTTGATCACCTGTGATGTAGGTAGAAATGATTGCAGGGTTTTCGAAATTCACAGGTAAAATCTAAAGGCTAAAATTAATGTGTAGTATGACTCTTCCATCAAGAAAAATTTTATCTGAGTTTCTAATAACTAGCAAATCTGATTTAAATATTTCTGCCCCGTCAACCATTTATAAGAAGAGATTCATACTGGCCATTTCTTCTAACTCAGGATTTTTCCGGCCCTAGAAATCGTAACAATAGTGGAATCACCAAAAGAAAATACCATGGTTTAGATAATGCACAAACTGAATTCCTGTGAACTGTGGATTGTTATAAAGAAATTTAAAAAATGCTTTTCTAGTACCATGATATAGGAAGATTTTTAATATTAGTTCTTGTGAACTAAGAGGGCATAAGAGTTATTTCTATTACTCCTTCAGGATTGCTTTGCAATATTTGAAAGTTCTTTATTTTCACCTCCATGGAGTTTCTTTTATATCCCATAAGACTATTATTGAATAGAGAGAATATGACTGAATAAACCATCTGCAGGTAGAATCCACTGGACCTAGCCACAAGTGCAAAGCTTGCACAGGTGGACTTGGTCTCTGCCAGTGTCACTGCTCATTCCCTTCCTCTGAGAGCCCCAGAAAGCATTTGAGAATTCAACCTGTAAGCCTCGTCTTTATGATTGTGGCCTTGGTAGTGATCTATTTTTATTGTTACAGGCAATGAAAGCTTAGAAGAAAACTATGTCCAGGACAGTAAGATGGGATTTGTCATCAATGCCATCTATGCCATGGCACACGGGCTGCAGAACATGCACCATGCCCTCTGCCCTGGCCACGTGGGCCTCTGCGATGCCATGAAGCCCATCGACGGCAGAAAGCTCCTGGACTTCCTCATCAAGTCCTCCTTCATCGGCGTGTCTGGAGAGGAGGTGTGGTTTGATGAGAAAGGAGATGCACCTGGAAGGTAAAATAGTCTTTTCAGTAATTAATCTGAATAAATGTGTGAGCCTTTCTGACCTAGACAGATGGCAACTATGACTTCATCTGGTTCCATGGGTTCTGGGTGTCATGAGGATAGATACAACTAGGTAGCAAACAATCCAGAGATAATATCAGGTGAAATGACCAAAGACCACACCACTTTTTAAAACACTGAAATACTTCTTTGTCAACACCCAATACCCAGTATTCTACCGTGCCACCCTCTTACTCAGCTGTCACTTGACCCTTTTTCCAGAATGCTTGGAACCTCCCTGCAAGCCCAGGAAACTAAAGAAATTACACTTGGCCAGCAGAAACTTCTCAGACCTTGCCAGCATCCAGCCAGCATCTTTCTGATTGATTGACTATATGCCATTTTGATTATGAAATATTTTGAATATTACACCTGGTTAAAGAGCTCAGCATGCAAAGAGAACTGCATATGTGTCCCTTCTCCTCAGGCTAGCTTATGTTTCTGCTAACATATCTCTTGGAGCAGGAAAGGAAAGAACTTTCTTTTTGAGATTGAGTCCCTATGGCTCAAGAATTAATCAAGCAAAAAGCAGATGAAATATAAACCGAGGTATATACATAAAATCCTCTCCAAGCCATTTGACATACAGTCTGCTCTGCAGTACTTGCTATGTTACCACCAGTTAGCTCAAGTGTAATTGGTACATAGAAAATTTTGTTAGTTTCAAGAATAGTTGTGTTCAATTATACACAATTTCCTAGGAAAGGCATAATGAGAATGGCAGGAGAAGAATTAAAACCTTTAGGAGGAAGGAAAAAGGCCCTCAGCTTGGCTACCACGCGGCAAGCCCGGGGTCTTACAGGCTCTGTCACCTTTCAGTATATGATGTCCCAGACTTAAAGCTTTTTAGGAAATCATATGCTGTGTTCAAGGAGAACATCAAATCATTTAATCTTCATTGCTGTAGGGGGATTGCTGTCTTTCTTTTACAGATAATAAAACTGAGTATCAGGGAAACTAAGAAACTCACCCAATGTCACACAGATTGCAAGCGGTGGAGGCAGCTACTCTCACTCTGAGGCTTGTAATCTTTTGCCACATCACATTGCCTTTTAGCCAGTCCTAAAATTAATTAAAGCAACATGGCTAGCAACCTTCTTTTTCTTTTTTTGAGATAGACTCTTGCTGTATTGCCCAAGCTGGAGTACAGTGGCACGACCTCGGCTCACTGCAATTTCTGTCCCCTGGGTTCAAGTGATTCTTCTGCCTCCACTTCCCAAGGAGCTGGGACTACAGATGTGTGCCACCACGCCTGTTTTGTTTTGTTTTTTTTTGTATTTTTAGTAGAGATGGGGTTTCACCATGTTGGCCAAGCTGGTCTCGAACTCTTGACCTCAAGAGATCCACCCACCTCAGCCTTCCAAAGTGCTGCGTTTACAGGCATGAGCTACTGTGCCTGGCCCTCGTAACTTTCTTAATGTCATTTCAGAAGCACTGTAAGGGACTGTTTGACCCTAAATAATTCTCCATGTATCTCTTTATGTCAGCTTGAAGTTCTACACTTAGGGAGTACCTTGTGAGAGCTAACTGAATTCTCCCTGTTAAAATCCAGCAGTTCTAGAAGGATAAATAATACAAGTCATTGTCAGCAATTAAAATGATCAACTTATCAGATTTCTTCCAAGCTGCTAGTTAGGTGGGAGCAGATTTTTATTAGAATGCAAGTAGGGTAGACGGAATGATTCACGAACTGGGCATGTGAAAAGCTTCGAGGAAATGGTTCCAGGAGCAACAAGTGAGTCTGAGATTCAGAACACTTACTACTTGCCTCTGTAAACCCTCTTTCATCCTGTTTTCCACTGGACACTAGGCTCAATAAGGGGTCAGAATGAGAATGTAAACCTTCCTTCATGATTCTCAAAGATAACATACAATGTGCCTGGCATAGGGCCAGATGCATTTTTGCCACTTCATAAATTCAAGTTTACTCTTCTTTCTCTTGACAAATTATCTAAAATGTAGGTCCATAATTTTAGCTTGTTTCTTCTCCATCTTTAATTAAATATTCAAATCTTAAGCTTTCTCCAGGGTTTTCCCTTGGGGATCATATCCTTCTGCTTGCAATTGCTTGGCATAAATCTGTTTTCAATTTCTGTTTCGAAAACCTCCCTGTACTTCCTCCTCCTGTCATACTATTGTTCATGCTTTTGGTCCCTATTGTAATTATTTCAGTTAATCATCACACAATGTAAACTGACTGCATTAGGGGGATGTTGCAAGGGTGTGATTTATAGCATAAAAATATTCCAAAATAAAGACCAACATACCTGGAAGGGACCCTGAGGTCAAAAGAAAAGGGCAATGTTCAGTAACACACACAGTACGAGGAAGGATTTTAAAAATTAAGTCAGTATTTTTCCCTTGATATTTTTCAATAGTTTTTTTCCTGGGTTTGGGGACTTTTATTTTTTAAAAAATGTGTTTTATACCAAAATATTGTGATTTTTTTTTGTTTCTAAATGCTAATGAAGTGTGAACTGATTTCTCTCATGAAAGCGCAAGTGAGGAAACTAAAATAAAAATCTTGGGAAACTGATTTAAAGGAAAAAGACATTCTAGAGCTAGCATTGCAGCAAAGCCTTCTTTGTATGTGAGAGGTTATAATAATGTAATCTGGAACAAAAACACAAAAATTCCTGGAAATGAAAAAGGAAATTACTCACATCAAACATTCACAACAGCCCAAGAGGTCCTGTAGCTCTAATGAATTTAAAATGGAAAGATATCGGAGGTGTAGATTAGTGTCATTGATCAACAGGATGAGTGTGAGCCATCAGCCCACAGATAATTCCCACTTGGATATCACTCAGAAAGATACTCTGAAGAACTTTCTGCTATGTCTCGGCAACCGGGGATAATAACTCTCTATTAGCCAAAAGTCAGCACAGCAAAGAGATGAATAATGTGCTTTGGGTGTACCATTCTTCCTTCTCGTTTTAGTTGTGTTTGTTTACCTGGCAAAGGAGAGCTTGCTTTATTTTGGCAGAATGCCCTTTTCTTTTAGAGGACAACTATTTGTAGAAATTGCAAGAATCTGGATGGGAAGAAGCCATTAGCTACCCTGTGGGTGACAGAATGCATTTGCACATTAAGAACAGGCAGAAAAGCCAATCAACTGATATTCCTTGTCTAGATAAAATAAAATAACTAGGCCACATACAGCCAATAGGTTTCAGATGCCAACTCAGTTTGATTGCCTGTAGCCTCCTGGAGTGCTAGGCTGAGAGGGATGGTGAGCATGAGTCAGTCTGGAGTGAAAGAATTACAGGATGGATTAGGCAGGGACATGGGAGAAGGAAAAGGGATGAAGAGAGCTGATGAAGAAGAGTACTTGTTGATTAATTGCCATTTCTTTCAGTCAAGCACAAAGAGCATGAGGCTGTGACTCATTTTCTAGTCCAGGAGGATGAGGACTCTGCATAGGTACTGCAGAAAAGAATCCCACTTTGCAGAACTCATAAGGGCCAGCCAAGAATGCAGCTTTGGGAAAATGCAGCATTAATTATAGAGTGAATAGCAACATGGAAAGAAGATGTAAGAATGCCAGCATTTCTCGTGACTGAGGCATAAATGGTTATGCCGGTACAAAGTTGTTCTCTAGTGTTCGTATAGTAATGAAAATAACCAGAGTATTTTAGGGCACTAATAGTAATAAAAATATGAATAAAATCATGCTATTGCCTTACAGATTGTCTTTGTTCATTTGGGATGCTATAACAAAATATCATAAACTGTCTGGTTCATAAATAACAGAAATATATTGCTTACAGTCCTGGAGGCTGGAAAGTCCAAGACTAAGGCACCAACAGATTTGGTGTCTAGTGAGGCCCTGCTTTCTGGCTCACAGATGTTGCCTTCTAATTGTGCCCTTGTGTGGTGGAAGGGGCAAGAAAGCTTTTTAAGGCTGCTTTTACTAATTTCATTCATTGAGGACTTTGTCCTCCTGGCCTAATCACCTCCTGAAGGCCCTTCCTGCTAATACCATCACCTTGGGGGTTAGATTTTCAACATATGAGTAGAAGGGCGTGAACATCAATATTTTGACCGTAGGACATATGCATTTGTCCCAATTACAAAGCAGTTTTTACATGCCTATCTTCATAAATCCCTACAAGAACCACATAAGGCTTAAAGAATTTAGTGGCATTCCTAAGTAGTATAATCTACTGTTAAAATGTTAGAAAAGAGACCAGCTTGCACATTCTGATGTTAGATCTTGTGTTCTTTAGATTGCACTGGAGAATGTCCTATACCATATACATATATGGTGTGTGATCTGCATCATGATGTTTTTATATAATATAGGTCTGTAGTGAAATGGTTATTATAGTGAAGTGTTCTAAATGTAGGTTTTGCCATTATGTAGTGTTCCGGCAATTCAGATTACAGTTTCAAAAATATTTATCCTAATCAGGGAAGAGATCAGTTTAAATGTCAATGCACAAGACATTAAACTCTCAACATCCTTACTAATTAAAGATGCCTTTCTCAGATTTCTTGCTCTATTAGCACCCTAAAAAGGTTCCAGACTTGATATAAAACTCACCCTTTTTAATACAGTGTAATGAAACTGACAACTGAATGTGAAAAACAAATTTGGATTAAAGTAATCCAATAAAAAATTAATGTTTTTATTGATGGTTACTTATTCAAAGAATAACTTAGTAAATAATAATTTGAAGGATATGATCAACTCAGCAAAAACAGGATTTTTTTGTTTTTGGAGGATAAGGAGAGAGAAAAGTACAAAAGTATTTTTTAGTGAATATGCATGATACACAGAGATTGAAGATTGGAATATATACATTTTGGATAATCAGAGAAAACATAAGAAATAAACTAAAATAGGCTGGGTGTGCTGGCTCAGCACTTTGGGAGGCCAAGGAGTGCAGACCACGAGGTCAGGAAACTGAGATCATTCTGGCCAACATGGTGAAACCTCGTCTCTACTAAAAATATAAAATTAGCTGGGCGAGGTGGCATGCACCTGTCGTTCTTTTTGTTGTTGTTGTTAAAAGTGAATGCAATTTTATTTCCTCTTTTTTAAAAAAAATACATATATTTTATTGCATTTTAGGTTCTGGGGTACATTGAAAGAATATGCAGGATTGTTGCGTAGGTACATACATGGCTATGTGGTTTGCTGACTCCATCCCCATCACCTATATCTGGCATTTCTCCCCAATGTTATCCCTCCCCAACTCCCTACCCCTCACTGTCCCTCCCCTAGATCCCCTAACACAGACTTCGGTGTATGATATTCCCCTCCCTGTGTCCATGTGTTCTCATTGTTCTACACCTGCCTATGAATGAGAACATGTGGTGTTTGATTTTCTGTTCTTGTGTCAATTTTCTGAGAATGATGATTTCTAGGTTCATCCATGTCCCCACAAAGGACATGAACTCATCGTTTTTTATGGCTGCATAGTATTCCATGGTGTATATGTGCCACATTTTCCCTGTCCAGTCTATCACTGATGGGCATTTGGGTTGGTTCCAAGTCTTTGCTATTGTAAACAGTGCCGCAATGAACATACATGTGCATGTGTTCTTATAATAGAACGATTTGTAATCCTTTGGCTATATACCCAGTAATGGGATTGCTGGGTCAAATGGAATTTCTATTTCTAGGTCCTTGAGGAATCACCACACTGTCCTCCACAATGGTTGAACTAGTTTACACTCCCACCAACAGTGTAAAAGTGTTCCTATTTCTCCACATCCTCTCCAGCATCTGTTGTCTCTAGATTTTTTAATGATCGCCATTCTAACTGGTGTAAGATGGTATCTCAATGTAGCTTTGATTTGCATTTCTCTAATGACCAGTGATGATGAGCATTTTTTCATATGTTTATTGGCCTCACGTATGTCTTCTTTTGTAAAGTGTCTGTTCATGTCCTTTGCCCACTTTTGAATGGGCTTGTTTTTTTCTTGTAGATCTGTTTTAGTTCTTTGTAAATTCTGGATATTAGCCTTTTGTCAGAAGGGTAGACTGCAAAAATTTTTTCCCATTCTATTGGTTGTCGATTCACTCTAATGACTGTTTCTTTTGCCCTGCAAAAGCTGTGGAGTTTTATTAGGTCCCATTTGTCTATTTTGGCTTTTGTTGCCAATGCTTTTGGCGTTTTGGTCATGAA
>CAUYQU010025166.1:0-21220 GCA_963574635.1 Cheracebus regulus
GGTGGCTTCTTGGCATCTTTATGGTTTTATCCATCTGTCATCTTTGTAATTACCCACTTTCAAATTAGGTCTCTGAGTGGACATCCAGCTTGTTAATTCCCAGCTCCGGAATCTATGTAATTTTCACTGTGCGACTCGCAACGCTAGCTAAAACAGCAGCGTTGAAATTCGTGGTGCTTTTCCGCCTGGGGGTCTCCGGTCTGGCTTCTCAGTCCCTCCTTCAATCAGCTGGATGGACCGCTCTGACTTCCCAGAGCTCCAGACATCATCCAAAAGGAGACTCAGTCTCGTTTACTCCGCACCAAGAGCCGCCGAGCCGAGGCGTCGGCAAAAAAAGCCACGCCAGCCGAAAGGGTCACGCTGGCGACCTGTGGGGCTCCTCCACTGGGAATGTCCTGGTCCGTGGGCAGCAAAAATTTATCGGTAAGTGTGGCATCCACTGGCTCTCTGCGCTTTTACTGGAAGCTGCAATCCTGAGCTGCTAGTGATCGGCCATCTTGGATCTCAATAATTTAGTTTCTTAGTCCTGATTTCTCTTTTATTATAAAGACCAGAAGCAGAATGTTATCCCATGGGATATATATATATATCCCATATATATACACACACATACATAGAAGATATATATGTGTGTATATATATATATATATATATATACACATACATACGTAGATGTCTAAAATATATGTCTAATATATATATACACATACACACATATATACACATACACATATGTATATGTATATGTATTTACATTGGTGTGTATACATAGAGATAGAGATAGATAGATATAGATATATGTCTTAAGAACAACCATATAACTCTGGAAACCCTAAAGTTTTTAGAGATCTGCATTGAGACCCATAAAATTACTTCAAAAACAGAGTGTTCTGAAAATGTATTAATTTATATTTTGAGAAGAAGACAATGGAAAATTTCTCATTATGTCCACCAAAGTAAGTAGTACTGATAGGTTTATTTGCACCATAAGCTATTAATTAGCAAGCTTATATTTTAAATAGTAAAATATGCATAATTTTCATATATAGACATATACATTTAAGTGTATATTTTTCCATTCTAATTCAGAGATGCAAAATAAAAACTATTTATACCATCATAAATCATAAAAATTTTTATGAATTTCAAATTTATATTTTTTAAGAACATTGTACAAAGCTGTTTATTAACAGCTGAACTACAATCGTACCTCCTTTTTGTCAAAATCTATTTTTTGCTTCCTGTTTACACTGACAAATTGTCAAATGACATTTTAAAAAATAAATGATCTTTTGTTCATATTAAAATTCTTCTCTTATATAACTTTCTTCCACAAATTAAAATACCCACAATGTAAGTAAAAAAAATCATGCCAAAAAATAACTGAGGCTAATTTTGTAACATTGCAACTCTTAAACAAGTTATAAGATTATATGAGAATAATTTAATGGTATCATTAGAAATGTTGTTATACATTTGTATATGGAAATTGGTATGAGCACTATTCTAGAACAGAGATTTTTCAAAACTTAAATATTTTATTTCACATCTATTTTCAGTAGGTTCAAAACACATATCCAGATCTGATGATGTGGAGGGCGATGGTAATCATAGGTGCTATGTAATAAATGTATAGATTTTATGATTATCAAAGGTTAGGCATATCAATTATTTAATCCTTACTGTAGCTCTAAAGAGGACTAAACACAATACATAGTATACAACAAAACCAAATAAATGTTACTGACTCATTATTATAAAATTATAATATTGAATATTATAGAATATTATAATTATAGAAATAGAATGGAATATAGAAATAGAATATTATAGGTTATAAAATTGCCATGTTCCAGGAAAAATAAGTACCTTTAAAACTGTGCCCAATACAGTGTAGGGAGTTTGAAATAATGGCTTGGAACTGTAATCTCCTGACTTTAATGTGTGTGGTTTTCCTTTTCACTCAATTTTGTTGCCTATAACTTAGAATAACAGCTCCTATTAAAATTCTACTTCATTCTCTTTACTTTAAACCTAATTGAAGGCCAAAAGAGGAGGCTGAAATAGTAAAGATGACATAGTTTTTTTTGGCTTTTGATAAAATATTGTCACAGCTCAAAGTAACAACTAACCTTATGGTATTGTGCAATTGTTTAGCCACTGCTTAGAGCTTACCATGAGCCTAAAGGAAGAATTTCCTTTCTGTAGCATCTATCTATCTGACTCCACTCCAAATAACATTGAGTCAAAATACTGCTTTGGAGAAATAACATGAAATATAAGATCTTATTTTTAACAACTTTACCTTTCTACTTTTCTAAAGCAATAAAAATGTCTTTTGTATGCTTGCCAAATTCTATGTCTAATATGAAGTTTTGCTTTAAATGAAGATATTCTTAATTTTCACATCTAGAATGAATCTCATTTTTCTGCCCTTAACCCTTCTGTAACAATTACAGCAAACTCGTGGAGGCATCTGCACTACTAAGACAATGGAAGCTTTATGAAATATTCCATAGCAATGCGATACTCTAACTTACTTTGTCTGTCAGCACCATTCTTTTATTTCTCATAGACCCTTGCACTTGGTAGAAATAAAATGGTCTGCGTCATTAATTTCTATGCCCAAATAAAGAGTTTCTCAGCAGGGTGCACATGAGCTATTTAAACTGGAATGGTAGTAAGACAGTCATTAATTATCTAGAAATGACTCTTAAGAATGTGAAAATTATATTCATGGGTGTACATAACCTCTGAGAGTGGCTGGCTAAAAGCTGGACAATAACATTAGTACCATGCAGCAAAAAAATCACTGTCATTTCACACGGTCAGGGATTTTAGGCCATAGGTTAGCCATTCAAGATGATCTTTGAGCAAGGGGTGGCCATGGTACATGTATAATGCATTTCATCTCTGCCTATGTAATAAAAAGCCATGAGAAGTGTCAGCTATAGATATATAAGATTATAAGAGTCGAAATACATAAAACAAACCCCAAAACATAAATACTTTTTTGTTGCCATTCATCTGAATTCGTGGATGGGGTATATATTTTTTTCTAAAGCTATTATCATTTAGAATAGTTGTCTAAACCAAGATTTGTAATACTTTATCTATGTTCTTTTATGAGAACTTAGCATAATTTAGTTAATACCACAGGAGCTAGGTATCTAATACAATTCCCATTTGAGAGAGGAGGACAACTAAAGCAGAGAAACGTGAAGTTACTTTCCAGAGCTGGAATTTCGACCCAAGCAGTCTGGCTCCAGAATCTGTTATTAACACCCCACGTAGATGTATATCATTATTATAATATCATCATTTCTATAGGCCTGAACTGAAGCTCTCTGGGGCCTGACGTTTACCTTTAGTAATATTTTGTGTTCAGCAAATCATCAGTTCTGAGCAGTGAACATTATGAGTCCTCTGATAAAAAAGATAATGTCAAAAGTCAGTAATAGGGGAAAATTTACCTCTTACAAAAAGGCAACTTAGTTATATCTAGAGCTCCTTTGCTTTTCAATTTCATTTTGTCTCTACTTGTATAATAATATTGGGCAGAATTTCTTTTGAAAACTTTGTTAGTTATAACCCAAAACTCTTCTAGGTTTATAAAGTACCTTGTCAACCTACTACTAATTTTTAAAAATCATTTTTTAATTTCTCTGACAGAATCCTTTAAAGAATATACAGATTAATGAATATTTCATAAAGATATGATTTATTAAGACTTCCCTGCTTTGCTTCAAAAATTATCCATCCTTTAGAAAGCAAATATACAAAAACTACCTGCTGGTATAGTAACTAAACCAAATCCTCTGAAGGCAAACCCATATTTCATAATAACTTCTGAGCCTTAACCTCATGGAAAGATAGTCAATGTTCTATTAATATTTTAGCTGGCAAAGGAATATAGTTCTAAGCTACCACATGTGACTGTCAGAACTGTCAGGTATGCTACTGCAAAATTATTAATGATTTAATTTTTTATAAGCTCTATATCTTTTTATATGAAAATAAAATTGATTTAAGGTCTAGAGCTAAAGACCATGCTTGTAACAGTTCCTTAGGGTACCTTAACAGTACTGCCAATTCCTTTTCAAATATTGGCTATAACTGGTTACTTCACTCTTGGAAATTATACTCGTGTATTCATCCATTTCATTTATGAATAGAGTTGTCTCCAAATGAATACCTTTCACTTTTACTAAAATATGAATGTTATTTCAGGGTCTTAGTTACCTATAGTAAGGTAAGTCATAATTTGGCACCATCATTGACCATTATTTGTAGATATCCACTAGATGAGTGCCTTAAAGGGCAACAGAAATACGTAAAGCACAAATGAAAATAAATAACTGTAATCCACATATTCTTTGTAGGACTGATTTAATATCTGACTTATTTTCAGATTGTATTACATATTACTCTTAATAAAAATGTCATATAGAAGGCAGAATTTCCCGTTGCTTCATTGGTGCTTGCAGCATTGTCACCATCTGAAATATGATATGTTTATTTGTATTTATTTAAGGATGTATTTATCTGTTACAAATACTTCTTAAGGTAGGCAATTAATTCTAAGACATGTTAGAATACACAATTAGGGATTTTGTTTCAACAAATGTAGAGGCCTACATATGTCACATTTTTAGACACTCCAACAAATTTTTAGGAGACTCTTAAAGTTAAATGCTAATGATTAAAACACTGTATCTTCTTGCTATTTTAAGTATTCTCTATCCATTTTGTAATATTATTCCTACTGATTTTAAGCTGCCTAATTAAAAGCAAGTAATTGTCATTAGATTCCAAAAAGACTTTTAAAACAGTTTTAAGACAAGCCTAGAGTCTGATATATCAGACAAATCATTATGTATATATATTTTCAAGATGTGCACATTGAAAAACATCACATCTTTACCTGACTGTGAAATCTCTCTTCAACAATTTTAAGACCCTAGACTTGATTAATAAAGCACTGAATTATATAATTTATTGAGTGATATTGTGTATAAAGCCACTGTAGGTATTACGCTAAAAATCATTTCTTCTTGAGAACATTTTATTATAAATTGTGCTACCACCTCCAAATAAGCTTCAAAATATCCTTGTAACACTAGTGTGAAAAGACAAGAAAAGCAGCAATGATTTTTCATGTTAGGGAAGGAGACAAACCAGTTTGAGAAAATACTATTGGTCTTGCACTGTAACAGCATTTGTGAAAAGTGCCTCACAATGAAAACTGAAGATACAAACATTTATGTAATTTTCACAAAACCCAAAGCAAAATCTACACCCTAAAAATATACCATCGTTAAGTTGCTGCTTCTGTCAGCAGGGGATGAAAAAGATTGATTAGCAACCTAAAAGAATTGAAGACTTCCCAAATATCTACTTTCCCAGAACAATTAGATTGGTTCCTTCCATTTTAATGTGTTCTTAATGTCAGGTCATAGCACCCTGACTTTCTTTTTCATATTGTTCCGTGTAGCAATTATTTTGTCAAGGCAAACTTACCCATCAGGCACAGTGGGCATAGTGCCTAGGGACCACAGTACTCTTACGGAACCACAAAAATGATTTAAATTCTATTAAAATGAAAAGGAAAAATGAATTTTAGGTCAAATAAAATGTGTTAATATATGATATTGATCTAGTTAGCTTTATAATAATACAATCATAAAATTTGCTTTTTGATGTATTTTTTAATAGAGGAAGGAGCCAACAAAATAAATGTGCATACAGCCCATGAAAGTTAGAACACAGCCCTGCATTTTTCAGTTGATTTTTTGTGTAAAAATGTAAAATGTGTGTTCTCTGTTCCACTGTAGCTACAAGAGTATTTTGTACCTTATTGTCCAGCACAGGGTATTGTACAGAGTTGGCATTTAGTAAATACTTGTTTAATTGATGCAAAAGTGATAAGTGAGTGTGCATGAATTCATCTAAACAGTACAAAACCCTCTTTTACTATTGGAAGTTAATGATTTGAATAAAAGAGAATGCTAGTGTAGATATGCCACATATATATATATAAATCAGAATTTACAAAGCAACATAAACTTGGCATTCATGAAGAATTTGTACTCAACTTAATGAAACTTCCAGCTATGTGAATATAATGAGGCAGTTTAACATACCTGTTAAGCTCATAGATTTCTTTGTGAAACCACAGAAAAGGGGGTTGGGTCTGGTCAATACCTTGATTCCAGACTGGTGATACACTAAGCCAAAGATCCAGTGGTGTTCTGCTGGGCTTCTGAATTGTAGAACTGTACAGGACTGTGTGTTTATAAAAAGGTGTTGTTTGAAGACACTAAGTTGTAATATGTTGGTAACTGGTAATAGAGCAAAATAAAACTAACACATTAGCTGTTTGAAAACGTATTTATTATCTGTGTCTTTGTTTCCTTTTTTGAAAAATAGGAACAATATTGCTTGCTCATAGGACTATTGTGAGGAACCTGAGTGTGTGTGTGTGTGTGTGTGTGTGTGTGTGTGTGTGTCTGTGTATCAAATTTAAGATAATGTTTTCTCGTGTAAAGATTTGTTTAACTTATATGTGTTTTTTTTAATCATTATCACTATAATCTTACTAAACTAAAACAACTTTTTAAGCCCATTCCTCCTTCCCTAGAAGAACTTATAAACTTCTTCACTTCCATCACCTGAATAACGCTTTCTTTTGGGTAATGTTTCCTAAGCAATAAAATGATTTTACGATTTACTAGATATTGAGGTAGAGAACCACAAAGTCATTTTTAGGTTCTGATAGTAGTAGTGGGCTAGGATCACTCAAAAATCCTATAGGATGTACAATTTTCTGTCCCATAATCTTCTTTTGGGTAGATACATGTTCCCCATTTCTTACTAAACCAACCCAGGTAGACTGAACATGTCCTCTTACCCACTCCATTCTTAGATGTTTATAGCTGAACTATGCTTAGCCAATCAGAGTGCTTACCTTATCAGCCAGTAATAAACTCAGAGAGAGCAATTATTGACCTAAATTAGAAAATTTGAGTTTTCTCAGTGAATTTTGTCAGAGCATTGGGAGGAGCTTCCTTTGTTTCCTTCAGTATTCTCAGCTGCAGCTCCAAACCAGCAGGTGCGACTATGCAGCCACACACAGAGAACACGCCTGAGCCTAACAGGCAAGTGCAAGCAGAGATGAGGAGTCTTCAAAGACAGAGCCCGACTTCTCATGTTATTTGAATCTCTGAATTTAGACCTCATTAGAGCCTTCTTGGACGTAGTCAGATGAACCAATAAAGTACCTGTTTTGTGTAGGCTAATTTTAAATGTGTATCTGGTGCTTAGAGGATGTTGTAAATTGTACACTACTGAATAGATGCTTTCTGCCAAAAGACATAATAGTGTATCATATTTAAATTCAAGTTTTATAATGTTATAAATCAATGTATAACATAGAACTTTGCAAATACTGTGAAATATAAATTCCCATAGAAGCACAATATCTGGTATAATTCAAACTTTTGCTTCATAAAACAGAAAAGTCAAATTTAGTGATGTTTATTGAGACCCTACTGAGTGTTCTTGGTCATTAAAAAATACATTCTGTCAATGTATAAAGTTATTAGGTAAATTTATATTTAACATGGTTTAGCTGTCATCATGTCTAATTTTATGCAACACATTATCTTAGTCATATAATATGCGATATTTATGACTGCACATTCCCATTAAGTCTTGAGTTGATATTAAACAAATGGCTGAATTAAATAGACTATTAAAATTGTAATTTATATATGACAGAATTTATAATATATCAGTTTTTTGAGACTAAATTTATTTCATATTCTTTGCAATTTAAAATTATACTTAATAATTTTATTTAAAATTTGCATATATATTATGCTTCTGTACTTTTATATTTACTGTTAAACTAATTTTGTATTTCTTTGCCAGAACTAATACTTTAGATCTAAATGAAAAAATTAGGTGTTCTTTTTTTAAATCAAAAAAATAAAACAGGGATGCTAAAAGAATCAAATAAATGTTAGATGTAACTTGGAAATCAAATGTATCATTTGTAACATTAATATAATTCTTTATAAGGGTGACACTACTTAAAAGCACAAACAATAGAAAATAAATCTGAGATTAAAAAGCATTTTTTTTCCATTTTGTCTGAAGAAGAATATACTAAAATTATACTACCCTTGAGCAACGGTTCTCAAATTTTAGTATGCCTAAGAATGTTTTAAAGAACAAATTTCTGGGTTTCGCCCCCAGAGGTTTTGATTCATTCGATTTGAGGTATAGACCAAGAATTTACATCCTAACAAGGCTTCAGGTAATTCTGGTGCTACACTTCCTGAAAATAGTCTTTGAGAACTGTTGTCTTTAAAAGACTTTAGACACAAGCACCAATTGATCTAAAGCCATGAGAAAATAAATGTTCTCCTTACAATCACAGATAATGACATTACAAAAGTAATCTGACACTGGAGGAGAAGAAAAATGAAAAATAAAAAAAACTAGAGACTGAATATAATCTAATTAGGATTAATATTTTTTCACGTTTTGAACTTCATTGGATAAGAAAAGAAATCAAATTACAGGGAAAATAAGCAAATTGATTTAATGCATGCCACATTACTAACATAAAATAAGAAAACGAAATAAAGCTGCATTAGGAGATGGATTATAAAAAAGATATAAGCTTTGTGTTTAGATATTAAAACTGAAATGAGATATTCAGTTACAGTTATTTTATGTTTCTTGATAGCTTTTTATAATGCAAATTTGGACAATAAGGATATGAGAAGAATAACATTGAAATAAGGAAGATAATTTGATGTGTAAGATGGTATTGTAAAAGAATTGCCAGTCTAACAATTAATACGAACTCTAGAGATGAGCTCTGTTGGTAGCAGGATTTCTCAGTTACCAAATGTGCTCCACCCATGACCTCTTCTCAAAATCTACCACCATAGGGTGTAGCTAATGTCTCATAATGTAGTGTTAAGAAAGACCGCTACTAACCACTCATGGATGGCCAATTCATTCTCAGCCGCAGCAGGTTTCTAAAAAGCTATTACAGTTTCTACTGACCAAGGGATCACTTAAATTTCGAAGAAAGAAAGAGCTCCTTAATGTGTCACTTCTCAAGTTATGTATAACACCATTTCAACTCCAACCCAATTATTCTGCGTTTCATTTCAGTATCACATTGAAATGCTCTGACTTTTCTATTACCTGGTGACAAAACTTAACTATTATATTGCATAGGAAAATTTTAATATATCAATTTAGACCTTCATAAATCATTGTAAGAGCTGAGGGGAAAACAATAGTTTGTCTCTAGTGGCATTCCAGATTTATTTGTATTATAATATCTGAATCAAACCTAGGCTGTCATATTCTTTTATTTATTAATATATCATTAAATCAACCTAAATTTGATAAATATCTATTGCCTGCCAGTTTTGATATTGGAAGTGAGTATACATGATTGTGTAAAGACTATGTTCTTTTTGACCTTAATAAACACATAATTCTAGGGGGCAAAAGGTAGGATTACAGTTTCACAACCTCCTGTGTTGTTCAGCAGGAACATGTGGCAAATTCTGACCAATAGGTAATGCTTACAAAAGATCTGGGTCACATTTGGATTAGGATATTTAACTGCTGTGGCAAGACTCTTCAAAGTCATTTTCTGTTGCTATTAAAATAAATTATTTTGGAATTCCATTTTTGAAAGGATCAAACCAATTCTTTTTTGTGCTTTCCATTTGTAAGTTGTGTTTGTGAGAATATTTTAACTTTGGAGAGTGAATTGTTGAATACATGGCCTCAATCCAGTTTGTCCTGCCATAGCCTCATCTAAGGAGAGAGAACACCAGGAAAATGGGTGAATGAGCTTTCAAAGCTGCATTTTGTTCTGCAGACATTAGTTTAGTCCTGTACTTGCACCCTGACATGGAGAGTAAAGCCTTGGTGGGTAGAGGTTACTTTGGGCCTTAACTCTTTTATAGTCTGAGAAGGAGGATTACTATGTTGATCTTGTTGCTTTGTATAACACTGTTTTCCTTTCCTTATTTTGTGTACAGAAAAGGTATTTTAAAGTGTGTTCCTGTCCTCTACCCCCCCAAAAATAGTTGTGAAATAAATTTGTAATGCTTTTGGGGTATTTTTTTAAGAGTTCATTGTAATTATTTCCAAGCACAAAGTAAAAGGAAAATATTTCTTATTATCTTTTTTTTTGTTTTTTGGTTTTTTCGGAGATTGACTTTCACTTTTGTTGCCCACGCTGGAGTGCAATGGTGAGAACTCGGCTCGGTATAACCTCTGCCTCCCGGGTTCAAGAGATTCTCCTGCCTCAGCCTTCCGAATAGCTGGGATTACAGGTGCACACCACCACACTTGACTAATTTTTGTAGAGATGGAGTTTCACCTCAGGAGCCAGCCTGGTCTCAAACTCCTGCCCTCAGAGGGTGTGCCTGCATCAGCCTCCCAAACTGCTGGGATTACAGGTGATAGCCACTGCACCTGGCCATATTTCTAATATTCTATAATCTTAGCTCTACAGAAAGGATAAAACTTTTAGGAGCTAGATAATCAAAATTTTATAGTGTATCACATAAAATCCATTACATGTAATCATTTAAATACAATGCATACAACAGAAGTTTTAAAAATCAGTATAAGAATGGTTAATGTAATGGATATAATAAAATAGTTGTGCCAACTATTTTTAAATTATCACATTTGTGCAGTAAAGAAATGACATTAAGTTGGAGTTAGAACTACTGACCTAAAAACATGTCATACAAAGTAATGTTTACATGCAAATATTAATATCAATATTTTATTATAACTCCTTCATTGGCTTCCCGTTTTGTACATATAAGAAGCAAAATTCTGAATATGGCTTAAAAACACCTGAACAGAAACTTTCAATGTTTTCTTTCTTCTCTCATAAGACCATTCCTTTTTTAATATTTATTTCAAGTTCAAGGATACATGTGCAGGTTTGTTATAGGTAAGCTTGTGTCACAGGTGTTTGTTGTACAGATTATTTCATCACTCAGATATTAAGTCTACTTCCCATTAGTTATGCTTTCTGATCCTCTCCCTCCTTCCAGCCTCTGCCCTTCAGCAGGCCCTAGTGTCTGTTGTTTCCTTCTTTGTGTCCATGTGTTCTCATCATTTAGTTCCCACTTATAAGTGAGAACACATGGTATCTGGTTCTCTGTTCTTGTATTATTAGTTTGCTAAGGATAATGGCCTCCAGTTTCATTCATATTCCTGCAAAAGACATAATCTCATTCTTTTTTATTCCATATGTTCCATGATGTATTCCATGGCATATATGTATCATATTTTCCTTATCCAGTCTATTGCTGAGGGGCATTTAGGTTGATTCCAGTCTTTGCTATTGTGAATAGTGCTACAATGAACGTAGGTGTGCATATTTCTTTATGATAGAGTCATTTATATTCCTTTGGGTACATACCCAGTAAAAGGATTATTGGATCGAATTGTTGTTCTGTTTTTAGGTCTTTGAGAAATTGTCACACTGTTTCCCACAATGTTGAACTACTTTATACTGCCACCAACAGTGTATTAATGTTCTTTTTTCTCCACAACCTTGTCAGCATCTATTATTTTTTGACTTTTTGATAATAGTCATTGTCACAGTGAGATGGTATCTCATTGTGGTTTTGATTTGCATTTCTCTAATGATCAGTGATCTTGAGCTTTCTTCTTATGCTTGCTGGCTGCATGTATGTCTTTTGAAAAGCGCTCACTTCTTAATGATTTTTTTCTTGTAAATGTAAGTTCCTTATAGATGCTGGACGTTAGATCTTTGTCAGATGCATAGTTTGCAAATATTTCTTCTCATTTGGTAGGTGATCTGTTTACTCTCTTGATAGTTTCTTTTGCTGTGCAGAGCTCTTTAGTTTAATTAGATCCTATTTATCAATTTTTGCTTTTGTTGCAATTGCGTTTGGCATCTTTGTCATGATATGTTTTCCTGTTCCTCTGTCCAGAATTGTATTGCCTAGGTTGTCTTTTGGGGTTTTTATAGTTTTGGGTTATACTTTTAAGTCCCTAATCTATCTGGAGTTGATGTTTGTATATGGTGTAAGGAAGGGTTCTGGTTTCAATCTTCTGCATATAGCTAGCCAGTCATCCTAGTACCATTTATTGCACAAGGAGTCCATTTCCCATTGCTTGCTTTTATCAGCATTGTCGAAGATCAGATGGTTGTAGGTGTACAGCCTTATTTCTGAGATCTTTATTCTGTTCCACTGTTCTATATGTCTGTTTTTGTAGCAGTAATATACTGTTTTTGTTACTGTATCCCTATAGTACAGTTTGAAGTCAGGTAGTATTATACCTTCAGTTTTGTTCTTTGGGCTTATAATTGCATTGGCTTTTCAGGCTGTTTTGTGGTTTCTCGTGAATTTTTTTGAAAAATTTCTAGTTCTGTAAAGAGTGTTACTGATACTTTGATAGAAATAGCATTGAATCTATAAACTGCTTTGGGTCGTATGGACATTTTAATGATATTAATTCTTCCCATCAATAAGCATGGAATGTTTTTCCATTTATGTCATCCCTAATTTTTTTTGAAAAGTGTTCTGTAGTTCTTATTGCAGAGATTTTTCACCTCCCTTGTTAGCTGTATTCCTGGCATTTTGTTCTTTTTGCAGCAATTGTGAATGGGATTGTGTTCCTGATTTGGCTCTTAGCTTGACTGTTGTTGGTGTATAGAAATGCTACTAAATTTTGTACGTTGATTTTGTGTGCTGAGACTTCACTGAAGCCCTCTTTTGCCACTCCTATTCAACAAAGTGTAGAAATCCCAACCAGAACAATCAAGCAAAAGTAAGAAATACAGTACATCTACATAGAAAGAGAGGAAGTCAAACTGTCCCTGTTTGCAGACAACTTGATTATATATCTAGAAAACCCCGTAGTCTTAGCCCAAAAGCTCTTTAAGCTGATGAACAAGACTACTGTTTCAGATCCTGTTTTTTTTGTTTTTTTTTTTTTTGTTTTTTTTTGTTTTTTTTTTTTGAGACAGGGTTTCTCTCTGGCTCCCAGGCTCGAGCGCAGTGGCAGGATCATAGCTAGCAACAACCTCAAACTCCTGGCCTCAAGGGATTATACCACTTAACTCAAGAAGAGCTTGGGCTACAGGCTTTAGCCACCACACCTAGCTAATTTTTAAAATATTTTTCATTCCTAGTGTCCAAACACATAATTGATTTTTGAATGTTAATTTTGTATCCTGAAATTTTGCTGAGTATTCTTTAGTTCTAACAGTGTTGGGGGAAGAAAATTTAGGGTTTTCTACCTATCATATCATGTCATCTGTAAACAAAGCCAATTTTATTTCTCACTTTTCTATTTTAAAGGATTTTATTTATTTTCTGCATGACTAATTGCTTTTGTTCAGACTTACAATAATTGTAAGTCTTAACCAACAACAATAAAACACTTTGTTGACTGGGAGTGATGAGAGTGAACATTCTTACTTTGTCCTGATCTTGTAAGAAAAGGTTTTAGTTTTTCTCCATTAATTATGTTGAGGTAGTTTTTTTTTTTTTTCTATTCCTATTTTGTTGAGTGTTTACATCATGAACGAGTGTTAAATCATGCCAAATTCTTTTTCTTCAACAATTGAGATACACTTCTTTGGTATTTCTTATACATTTCATTCTATTAATCTAGTGCATTACATTGGTTGATTTTTACATGTTGAAACATTCTTGCATTATAAGAGTAACTCTCACTTGTCTAAATATATATTACTTCACATGTGTCATTAAATTCAGTTTCTTAGCATTTTATTGGAGATTTTTGCATCAACATCTATCAGAAAGATTGACCTGCCGTTTTCTTGTAGTATCTTCATATGGCTTTGGTATCAGAATAATGCTGGCCTTATAGAATGAACTTGGAAGTGTTCTCCTTTTAATTATTGGGACAAGTTTTAGTGTTGTCAACTCTTCATTAAATGGTTAGCAGAATTATCCAGTTAAGCCATCTGGTCCTGGGCATTTTTTAATCGAGGATGATTTTGATTACTCTTTAAATCTTTTTATTCATTATTAGTCTATTTATATTTTCTATTTATTCACAATTCAGTCTTGGTAGGTGTTATGTTTCTAGAATTTTATTGATGTCTTGTAGGTTATCCAAGGTTTTGGTATGTTAATAATATTGCCTTATAATCCTTTTTATTCCTGTGACATTGGTTCTAATGTTCTTTTTCCCATTTCTTGTTACAGTTATTTAAGTAGCCTCTCTTTTTTTCTTGATTACCCTAGCTAAAAGTTTTTTTTTTAAATGTTTTCCAAGCACCAACTCTTCGTTTTGTTTTGTTTTTTCCCTATCATTTGTCTATTATATGCTCTAATCTGTATTATTTCCTCTCCTATCTGCTTTGGGTTTAATGTGTTATTATTTGTATAATTCTTTTGGTTTAAAGAACTCACAGGTATAAACCTTCCTGTTACCACTATTTTTGTTGCATTCCATAAATTTTGATACATTGTATTTTCATTCTAATTTTTCTCAAGGTATGTTCTAAATTCTTATGTGATTTATTTTAGCCATTGGTCATTAATAGTGTGTTGTTTAATTTACAACATTTATGAATTTCCAGTTTTCTTTGTACTGTTTATTTCTAGTTTTATTCCATTTTTGTTTGAAAACATACTTTGTATGATTCCAGTATTTAATTTGTTAAAACTTGTTTTGTGGCCTACCATGCAGGCTTTTCTGGAGAATATGTGTTCTCCAGAACATGTACTTTATGTGCACTTAATAAGAATGTATATATTTTTTGGGGGTAGAGTCTTCTATATATGTCTGTTAGTCCCTAATTAGTTTATAATGTTGTTCAAATCCTCTGCTTCCTTATTTATCTTCTGTCTGGTTGTTCTACACATTATTTATGGGATATTGAGGTCACCTGTCATTATTGTGCTGCTATATTTCTCTCTTCAATCTTATCAAAGTTAACTTCATATATGTAGAAGCTTTGAGGTTTCATATATAATTACTTATAATTGTTATTAACACTCTTATTATTACATAATGTCTTGTCTCTTGTAACAGTTTTTATTTTAAAGTCTATTTTATCTGAGATTAGTATAGCTACTTCTGTTATCTTTTGGTTATCACTTGCATGGATCATCTTTTTTCATCCTTTTTCTTTCAGTCTATGTTTGCCCTTAGACCTCAAGTGAATCTTCTGCCCATAGTTATACCCTGTGTTTTCATTCATTTAGCCAATTTATAATTTTTGATGATGGAGCTTAATTACTGATAGAAAATTATTATTACAATTTTGCTAATTGGTTCCTATATATCTTATATCTTTTATTATCCCTCCTTTCTTCTATTGAACTTTGTTGATTTATTTGTAGTAATATGATTTGACTGCCTTATTGTTTCCTTCTGAGTGTATTTTATAGATATTTTCTTGTGGTTATCATCAGAGGTATGTAAAATCTGTTAAGATATAACATTGTATTTTACACTGATAGTCACTTTACTTCAGTTCCG
Source organism: Cheracebus regulus (assembly GCA_963574635.1). Lineage (NCBI taxonomy): Eukaryota > Metazoa > Chordata > Mammalia > Primates > Pitheciidae > Cheracebus > Cheracebus regulus. The sequence continues at coordinate 15,556 of CAUYQU010025166.1, forward strand.
TCCAAAAGCTTTACTCCTTTACATCTCAACCCTCATGTTGTCTTCTTAATGCAACAAATTTTTTTGGTGTGTGTTGCATACCCACTTACATATATTTAGAGTTTAATTTTTTATAATTTTATTAAACATTATGTATCAAAATTACAAAAATATAGTTTGTTGTATTTGTCCATGTATTTTCCTTTAGTGGAGAACCATTTTTTAATAATGGCATCATGAAGTGGTCTCTTGACCTTTTGCTTCAACTTGAAGAACTCTCTTTAGTGTTTATTTTAGAGCCAGTCTAATGGTAATGAAATCCCTTAATTTTGTTTATTTGGAAAAGTCTTAATTTATACTTCATTTTTGAAAGACAGTTTTGCCATCTATAATATTGTTGTGGTTTTTATTTTTGATTCTTTTATTTTTTAAGATTTTTGCAGGAACATAATAGGTATATATATTTATCTATATGTGTATGTATATTTGAAGGAACCGTAATAGTTGTATATATTTATGGGGTACATGAGATGTTTTTATACAGGCATGCAATGTGAAATAAGCAGAGCCTGGACAATTCAGTATTCATCTCTTCAAGCATTTATCCATTGAGTTACAACAATCCAATTGCATTATTTTTAAAATACACAATTAAGTTATTGTTCATTCTTTTTTTTAATTTAATTTTTGAGCCATTAATCATCCTCATCTCTCCCACAACACCCCACCATCTTTCCCAGCCTCTGGTAAACATTCTTCTATTCTCTATGTCCATGAGTTCAATTGATTTGATTTTTAGATCACACAAATAAGAGAGAACATGCAATGATTTTTGTGCCTGGTTTATTTTGCTTAACCTAAGCATCCTCAGTTCCATCCATGTTGTTGCAAATGACAGAGTCTCATTTTTTTTAATGGCTAAATTGTACTCCATTGTGTTTATGTACCAGATTTTCTTTATCTATTCATCTATTGATGGACACTTACGTTGCTTCCAAATCTTAGCTACTGCAAACAGTGCTGCAACAAATACAGGAGTGCAGATACCTCTTCAATATACTGATTTCCTTTAGGTATATACCCAGCAGTGGATCATATGATCTTATGAGTTTTCAAAAAAACTCAAATTTTAGTTTTTTGAGGAACCTCCAATCTGTTTTCCATAGTGGTTGTACTAATTTACATTCCCACCAACAGGTATGATTTTTTTCCTTTCCTTCGCATCTTCACCAGCATTTGTTATTGCTTGTCTTTTGGATATAAGTTATTTTAACTTGGAAGACATAAGTAGCTTTTATTTGCATTTCTCTGATGATCAGTGATGTTGAGCAGCTTGTCATATGCCTGTGTGCCATTTGTATGTCTTCTTTTGAGAAGAGTCCACTCAATCTTTTGCTCATCTTTTGATCAAATTAGCTGTTTTCCTATAGAGTTGTTTTGAGCACCTTGTATATCCTTGTTATTAATGCCTTGCCAAAATGGTAGTTTGCAAATACTGTCTTTAATTTTGTGAGCTATCTTTTCACTTTGTTGATGGTATCATTTGCTGTGTAGAAGTTTTTTAACTTCATGTGATCCGTTTACACATGTTTGATTGCTTGCCTGTGCTTGTGGGGTATTGCTCATGAAACCTTTGTCCAGACCAATGTCTTCCTGAAGATCTCTCCCAGTGTTTCCTTGCAGCAGTATCATGGCTTGTGATCTTAGACTTAAGTGTTTTATCCACTTTAATTTGATTTTATACATGGTGGGCTATAGGGGTTCTGATTTTATTCTTTTGCATATAGATATCAGTCATCCCAGCACCATTTATTAACGAAACCGTCTTTTCTCCAGTGTGTGTTCTTGACACCTTTGTCAAAAACGAGTTCACTGTAAGTGTGCGGATTTGTTTCTGCATTCTCTATTCTGTTCCATTGGTTTGTGTGTCTGTTTTTATGCCAGTACCATGATGTCTTGGTTACTAAAGTTCTATTAGTATAATTTGATTCTACCAGTTTCTTCCAATCCATTAACATACAATGTTTTTCTTTTCTTTTTCTTCTTTTTTTTATGTCTTCTTTAATTTCTTTCATCAGTTTTTTTTATAGATTTCACTTTAGAAATCTTTCACTTTTTGGTTAATTACCAAGTTTTTAACATTATGTGTGGCTATAATAAATGGAATTACTTTACTTATCTTTTACACTGTTTATTTACTCTTGGGATATAAAAATGTTACTAATATTTTTATTTTACTTTAAGTTCTGGGATGCATGTGCAGAACGTGCAGGTTTGTTACATAGGCATACATGCGCCATGGTGGTTTGCTACACCTGTCAACCTGTCATCTAAGTTTCAAGCCCCGAATGTGTTAGGTATTTGTCTGAATGTTCTCCAACCCCTTGTCCCCCACTCCCCTCCCCAAAAGGCCCTGCTGAGTGATATCCCCTCCCTGTGTCCATGTGTTCTCATTATTCAGCTCACACTGAACAATGGGGGTTAGAACATGTGGTGTCTGGTTTTCTGTTCCTGTGCTAGTTTGCTGAGAATGAGGATTTCCAGCTTCATCCAGGTCCCTGCAAAGTACATGAACTCATTCTTTTTTTTTGTAGATGTATAGTATTGCATGTTATATATGTGCTGCATTTTGTTTATTTAGTCTATCATTGATGGGCATTTACTGGGTCAAATGATATTTCTGGTTCTAGATTCTTGAGGAATCATCACACTATCTTCCACAGTGGTTGAGCTATTGATTTTTTATGTTGATTTTTTTTTATCCCACAGCTTTACAGAATTTGTTCATCAATTCTAATTGTTTTTCTGTGGAGTCTTTAGCATTTACACATATGAGATTATATCATTAGCAAACAAGGATAATTTGATTTTTTCTTTTCTAATTAGGATGCCCTTTATATTTTTCTATTGTCTGAGTGCTCTACCTTGGACTTCCAGTACTATTTAAATAACATAGTGAGAGTAAGCATCCTTATTGTGTTCTGAATTTTAGAGGAAAGGCTTTCTCCATTTAGTATGATACTAGCTGTGGATCTATCATATATGGCCTTTTATATGTTGAGGTATATTCCTTCTATCATCCATTTTTTTTAGTGTTTTTATCATAAAACAATGTTGAATTTTATCAAATGCTTTTTCAGCATCAATTGAAATGATTCTATGGTTTGTGTCCTTCATACTGTTGATGTAATGTATCATGTTGATTTATGTAGGTTCAACTATCCTTGCACCCCCGCAATAATTCCCAGCTGGTCATTATGAATGTTCTTTCTAATCTATCATTGCATTAGGTTTGCTAGTATTATGTTGAGGATTTTTACATTAATATTCATGAGAGATGTTGGCCTGTGGTTTTCTTCTTTTAATTCGTCTTTGTCTGGTTTTAGTATCAGGGTAATACTAAACTCATAGAATGTGTTTGGAAGTATGCTCTCCTCCTCTATTTTTGGAAATAGGTTGAGTAGGATTGGTATCCATTTTTCTTTAAATATTTGGTAGAATTCAGCAGCAAAACTATTAGGTCCTAGGCCTTTCTTTATGAAAAGAATTTTTGTTACAGCTTTGATGTTGCTACTTACTGATCTGTTCAGGTTTTAGACTTCTTCCTGGTTCAATCTTGAAAGCTGTATGTGTACAGGAATTGGTCCATAACTCTATATTTTATAATTTATTGGCATACAGTTGCTCATAGCAGCCACTAATGATCGTTTGTATTTCTGAAATATAAGTTGTAATATCTCCTTTTTCATTTCCGGTTTTATTTATTCAGATGTTCTCTCTTTCATTATTAGTTTGGCTGAAAGTTTTTCAAATTTTGTTTAACTTTCAAATAACGATGTTAGTTTCATTGATCTTTTGTGTTTTTTTATTTCAATTTTATTTAATTCTGTTCTCATCATTATTTTTCTTCTACTTATTTTGCATTTTGTTTGCTCTTGCTTTTATAGTGCTTTAAGATGCATATATAGGTTGTTTATTTGAACTTTTTCCTCTTTTCTTTCCTTTTTTTTGTTGCTGCAAAAGACATAATTTTATTCTTTTTTTTTTCTTTTCCCTCCCTGTTTTGTCAGCTGTTAACTTTCCTCTTTATACTGCTTTTCCTGTATTCCATAGGTTTTGATATGTTGTGTTTTCATTATCATTTGCTTTAAGAAATTTATCAATGTTCTTCAACATTTTTTCATTGACCCACTGGTCATTCAACAGTATATTGTTTCATTTCTATGTATTTGTATAGTTTTAAAAATTCCTCTGGTTATTAATTTTTAGTTTTATTCCATTGTGATCAGAGAAGATGCTCAATATTATTTCAATTTTTCTGAATTTTTAAAGACTTGTTTTGTGATTAATATATGGTTTATCCTTGAAAATAATCAATGTACCACACAGAATAATGTGTATTTTGAAGTTCTTAGGTGAAATGTTCTGTAAATATCCATTAAGTCTATTTGGTCTACAATGCAGATTAAGTCTGATATTCCTCTGTTGATTTTTCTGTCTGGAATGTCTGTACAATGCCGAGAGTAGGGTGGTAATGTTCTCACCTATTATTGTATTGAGGCCTATCTCTCTCTTTAGGTCTAATAACATTTCCTTTATCTATCTGAGTGCATATATGTCAAAAGCTGTTATGTCCTCATGCTGAATTGACCTCTTTATCATTGTATAGTGACCTTTTTTGTCTCTTCTTAATAGCTTTGTTCTTGAAATGCATTTTGTCTTTTTATTTTTATTTTTTGAGTCAGAGTCTTGCTCTGTCGTCAGACTGGAGTGCAGTGGCACAATCTTGGCTCACTGCAACCTCCGCCTCCTGGGTTCAAGTGATTCTTCTGCCTCAGTCTCCCGAGTAGCTGGGACCACAGGCACGTGCCACCACGCCTGGCTAATTTATGTATTTTTAGTAGAGACAGGGTTTCACCCTGTTGGCCAGGATGGTCTTGATCTCTTGACCTCGTGATCTGCCCACCTCAGCCTCCCAAAGTGCTGTGATTACAGGCATGAGCCGCCCCTCTCAGCCATATTTTGTCTTATATTATTGTAGTGACTCATAGTCTTTTGGAGTTTCCATTGGCATTGAATATCTTTTTTCCATCTTTTTGTTTTTAGCTTATGTGTCTTTTTTTTAAATTATACTCTAAGTTCTGGGGTACATGTGCATATCATACAGGATTATTACATAGGTATACACATGCCATGATGATTTGCTACATCCATCCCCCCATCACCTGCATTAGGGATTTCTCCTAAAGCTATCCCTCTCCAATCCCCCCACCAACTGCCATCACTCCCCTAGACCCCCACCCCCCAACAGGCCCTCGTGTGTGACATTTCCCTTGCTGTGTCCCTGTGTTCTCATTGTTCAACACCCACTTATGAGTGAGAACATGTGGTGTTTGGTTTTCTGTTTTTGTGTTAGTTTGCTGAGAATGATGGTTTCCAGCTTCATCCATGTCCCTGTAAAGGACAAGAACTTATCTTTTTCGTGGCTGCATAATATTCCATGGTGTATATGTGCCACATTTTCTTTATCCAATCTGTCATTGATGGGCATTTGGGTTGGTTCCAGGTCTTTGCTATTGTAAACAGTGCTGCAATAAGCATATGTGTGCATGTGTCTTTATAATAGAATGATTTATAATCCTTTGGGTATATATCCAGTAATGGGATTGCTGGGTCAAATGGTATT
>CAUYQU010025167.1:0-81581 GCA_963574635.1 Cheracebus regulus
TTATTGATTACAAAAAAAAAAAAAAAAAAAAAAAAAAAAAAAAAAAAAAAAAAAAACAGTTTCTAAATGAAAGGCTTTCCTATCATCTTGTAGACATGGCTTCTCAAAGGGACCAACATCATCGCTCGGGAGCTTATTAGAGGTGAAGACTCTCAAGAACCACCCCTGTTCCACTGAATCAGTCTGTATTTTAACAAAATTCCTGGGTGATTTGTGGGCATCATGATGTTTGCAAGGTGCTGATCATCTTCTTCACTATCTTCTATTAAAAATGATAACTTTTGCTTATATCTTTGTTTTCTCTAAATCTCTCTTTTAAGAAGTTAATATGTTTTGTTGTGAATTTTTTAACTATTATACTTGGCTTTTGTTTTTCTGTGTTCAAATGAATTTATTTTACTTTTATGGTGTTTTTTTCTTTCTATTCCTTAAGGTTTTCATCTTTTTTTTTTTTCAAGTTTTTAAATGTAATGATGCTTATTTTCTTTGTTCTCTTAGAGGGAAACTATCACTAAAAATCAACCTCTCAATGCTTTGGTCATCCTATGAGGTTTTATTTATAAATACGTATTTTATTTCAGTATTCTCTCCATGACCAAATGGATATTTGGAGAAGTGGTTTTTCAATATGTAAAAAGTTAGAATTTCTAGTTTTATTAGAGTAAACTTAATGTCAAATTCTGTTGTAAAATTTATTTTTTTAAATCTGAACTCTCCCCGATTTTGTAAATTCAACATGTTGAAATAGTCTTTTTTTTCTTTTCATTTCTTTTTTCTTTTATCAATGCCAACAGTATATCAGTGATTTTAAAAATGCAATTTCTAGCCAAGCATAGTACCAGTTTTTTGTTGTTGTTAAATGAAAATATTTTTTCCTATAAATTTAATATAACTCTCTAAGTTCCAATATTATAAAACATTGTCTTTTTAAGCAGAATTTAACTTGTTTGAAATTAAAACAAGGAAAACATGAATATTCTTTTACCCCTTCTGATTATTTGTACAAAAATATTAGTCAGTTAGTGTATTCTGTTGTATAGATTACAAACTCTATCTTCAGGAAGCATGCCTGATTCTCCTATAGGTTCCTCTTCCTTCCCTCTATGCAAAAATTCAGTACAAAATCAATATTTCTCAAATTAGATTAAGTTAAAAAGAGGAGGAATAATGGAAGAAATTCCATCTTGCCTCTAAGCCATAAAAAAAAATCATTTTTGAGCCAATCTTATTTACCTTTGTTTCTATCCTTTTCATAGCATAAAAGACTAGAACTAAATCTCAAAAGAAATATTTGGAAAAAAAAAGGCAGAGGATACTATGTAATTTACTTAAAGCTTGGCTAGTGGCCTACATTAGTGGAGAAGTTAGGAATTGTTCTGTGTTTTCATTTTAAAGATTTTACCTACATCATAGCTTTTATGGGGATGCATGTGATATTCTATTTAAGATATGAGTCATGATATAACATCTTAAAAAATACCTGATTCAAGTAAATTCATTGTTCTTTAGAATGTTTAAACTTACAATAAAATGTAGGCTGCCATAGACAATATAAATGAAGAGACTATCAAGGATGATATCAGAAACAATGACCATGCATAGAATATGATTTTATTCTTTAGTCCCACTGAAAACGGATACTTCCAGATTTACTTGCAACATTCATTTATCCATTTAGTCACTCATTCATAAAATACCTATTGAGCTCCTATGTGCCAGAGACTATTCCGCCCACTGGTGATGTACAATGAACAACACAACAACAGTCTTACTAGTGTTCTTCTAGTCAAAAAAAAAGACTAGGAGCAAGAAAACACAGCATCCTAAGTGTTTTTCTCCTGAAAGTACAAGCAAGAAAAGAGAATGTAAAAGGAAGAAGAAATACTAATCACTAACATTGGTATGTTAAACAAATAATAAATGTTACTCAGAAAACAGAGCCTATGAAGAGGATAAAGAGTTCTGAATGTCTTGTCTCTCATGCCTGCAAAATCATACCCAGCATGAAACATGGGCTCTCTGCCACTATTATTTCCAGAGAAGAAATACACTTCCAAAACTTTTACCAATCTGTTCATTCTAAATTTCTATGGCTATTAGGAATTCCAGAAATATCTTCCTATGTGAAAGTATGAAAAATTTACTTTCAAAGATAACATGTTTCCATCATTCTTTTAAAGCTTAATACTGAATGAATTCAAAAGAATTCAGATAAGTGGAAGGCATTTTAAAGTTAATTGCTTCATTTTAAAAAAATTGCATTGCTCCGACTCAAGAGTAAAAGCCATTTCCTAGTTTTTGTCATGTCTTTTTTTTACTGTGTATCAGATGTCACTTCATTCATAAAGTCTGCAGTGATTTAACAGTCTTATTGTGCAGTTGTTTCTGGTAATGCCCTTCAATCTTGACCTTGCAAATTGAAATAGGTTTTATTGATCTACAGGCATTAAGTGTTTCCGATGCTCTTTATCATATCCCACCTTGCTAGCAGTTACTTAATAATGCTGACTTCAACAGAAATGATGAGCATCCCTGTAATAAATCATGGCCTCCTAATAATGGCTTTGTAATGGTCAGGATAATCACAAACTCATCATTCATTCCCAAAAGCATTTCTTAGCATTTGAGCAAAAAATTACAGAGAGGTTTTCAGGTTTCGAGTGGACTCTTTTTGAGAAATGGCTTCATTATGAGATCCATTCAGAATTGACCTAACTCAGTGTTACACATATTTTCATTTAAACTTCAGATGAATTGCAGTTTCCAAATCCACTTTCTCTCAATTAGACAAGAATTTCCTTTACTGTGTATAGACTAGACAAACTACAACTGAGATGAGTGCATTTTAATCTGATACATAAACATGTCCTTTGAACCTAGTCAGCATTGGTGGATTTTACTAATCAACTTTTTTTCATTCACACACACACACACACACACACACACACACACACACACACACACACCAGGGATTTATTGACAGGCCAGAATCTGCTTATAGATTCATCAGTGTGTAAAATAAGGGAACATAATTTTTCATTGCCCTTTTTACATTATAACTAGCATTTTTCCTCATGGTTGAGTATAAACATTTTCAAACATAATGAAAAGTTGGAAGAATGTTACAGTCAACATCCATAAACCCACCTTTTAGAGTCAATAATTTACATTGTGATAATCTTATAATATCACATATCTGTCCCTCTGTCCACCTAGCAATCCATCATATTTGTTTGATGCATTTCCATCTTGGTTGTAGACATCTATACATTTTCACCTAAATGCGTTAGAAGGCATATCAATGTAACAAATGTTTATGTTTTTGTACTTTTTGGCAGTTTCCAAAGAAGGATCATTCCAAGTGTTCTTAAAATTTGTAAGCTACTTAAAACTCTAGTCTAGTTGTAGTTGCCCCTGCAAAAATCTAATATTCTCCATTTCCTGTTTGGCTTCATCCACTACTCCCTTGAGTCTGGTGCTAACTGTCTTGTCTCTAGGTTCATCTCTATCCCTTTCCCTCCACCACACTGACTTATTTGTACAACCATGAATCAGTAAGAGTTCTTGAACCCAATTTGTTCATAGCTGTACAGTATAGATGGTGATATGGTTTGGCTCCATGTCCCCACCCAAATCTCATGTTGAATTGTGATCCTGAGTTTTGGAGGTGGGGCCTGCTGGGAGGTGATTGGATCATGGGGGTGGTTTTAATGGTGTAGCACCATCCCCCTAGTGCTGTCACATGAGTGAGTTCTCACAAGATCTGGTTGTTTAAAAGTGGGGAGCACTTCCACTTTTGCTCTCTCCCTCTCTCTCTCTCTCTCTCTCTCACTCTCTCTCCTGCTGGCCATGTGAAGATGTGTTTGCTTCCCTTTCATCTTCCGCCCTGATTTTAAATGTCCTGAGGCCTTTCCAGCCATGCTTCCTGTACAGCCTGCAGAACTGTGAGCCAATTAAATCTCTTTTCTCTATGTATTACCCAATCCTGGGTAGTTCTTTAGAGCAATGCGAGAATGGACTAATACAGATGGTATGAGATCTGTAATACCAGGAAGACAATTAAAAGTCATAGAAGATTACAGACCATGAAAGGGAGGGCTAGTGGACAAAGTGCCTCACACAATGTGTGACATGTAAATGATTCTTGATAAATATTTATGGCATGAAGGAGCTAAACAGAGAGAGGAGGAGGGAAGAAATAGGAAGGAGTCAGAGAGGGGCATCACTAGCTAGGATGGTGTGTGAAGGCTTCTTAGGAAAGCTAATATTTATATGACTGGGATTTTGCAAAGAATATAGGTAAAACTCATCTCAACAGAAAATTTCAACAAGTACTCAAATGAACAATATTCTCTGTAGCATATTCATAGTAATGAATCACTTGCTAAATTAAAAGGAGGGATGGCCAGTGAATACTTGCATTCTTTGGGCAGAAACTTGACTGGAGAAAGCTTCCTGAAAACAGGCAGCATTCAAGAGTCTCTTTAAAATTTGAATGACTGCATAGGAGGTTGTTTAACAGCCTTGAACTTTAGATAGAAACCAGGAGGGTAGAAATGAGTGAGTGGCAACTTTTAGGTATACAGAAAGTTGCTAAAGCAAAAAAAACATAGACACATAACTTTCAGCCACTGATCTTGATATTGATAAGGAAAACGATAATGTCTCAACACATACCCCATAGGGAAAGAATCAGAATAGAAATATTTTTTGACACTTCTGTTTGGAACCAGAATCTCTCATATTTACTATATAAAACTAAGAAGCCTTTCCCAAGTTGGTTTATTATGATACTACCATGAATCAGTTAAATATTAATCTAGTCCCTAAAGATAAGTTTTATTGCTTTAAAGGATGGAAAAAAATATAAAATAATCAGTGTGTGTCTGTGTTTGTGTGTGTGTAAAGTAAAACTTAAGTTAGGAATAAAACATCTTTTTAAAGTTAATCTTATAATTCCAAAAGAATCCCTATGTGCCATTTGTTTTTGTTGAAATGGTTGCTAAATTACTCTGATTATTTAGCGATGTCAGAGGCTCTCTTAGAGTAATCTGATATATCACTCAGTGTCTTTGTTTCACCTCAGCTAGGTCCAGAAAAAGACCTGGAATGTAGCTGGATAATCATAATAAATGAAAGCCAGACTTTCTAGTTTAGTCATACACAAAGGTTAAAATAATTTGTCAGGCAGCAAAGTGTTTGTCCAATTACCCATAGTCTTTAATCATGTTTTGCCACTATTGCCACCTGTCTGAAATATTAGACATCTTATTTTCTGTTATAACATAATTTGAAGTTGCCTTGAACATTTAGTGTGATCCCTCAGAGAAAGAGAAAATTGATATATTATTAATTTAAATAGTTCATACATTAGTAACATGGCTAGAAATGTGTATGTGGTTCATACAGTGTCTTCATAATTTTTATTGGTTACCAAAAAGAAGATGACTCGACTTAATTCACTTAATGATGCACTAATTATAAAGCAAGAACACTTTGACAATTAAATCCATCGACCAGTTTTCAATAGTTTTCACATGCTGGCATCCTTGCTGTCATTTCACAATATTGCAGAACCAAGTGCCATTGTTCTTTGATCATACACATGAATGCATTCACTCTAAGTATATGTTGAGTCATCCCTTTCCTTCTCCACCCTTCCCCCTTTACAGCTGGGTTTTAGCTTTTATTGTCACTTGAATCAGATCAAAGAATAGCAAAAAAGAATAACATGAGGAATGTAAGTATCACAGTTGGAGTCTGTATTCTGAAATCAGACTACCAAGATTCCTGTTTTGGCTTTGCCTCTAAATACCTGTGAAACCTGAAGCAGGTGTCTTAACCTTTATGTGCCCTAGTATTTTCATTTGAAAAAAACTAAGAGAATAATTGTACTTGCCTCTTACAATTTTGGGTTTTTGTGTTTGTATTTTTAAGGTAGAATTTATATAACATAAAATTAGTCATGAATTATTTTACAGTGTACACAATTCACTGGCATTTAATTCATTCAGTGTTGGTACCTATCACCACTTTCTAGTTTCTGGGCATTCTCATCACCCTAGAGGAAACCCTGTATCCATTAAGCAGTCACCCCGAATTTGTTCCTAGAGCCCCCCCTCCCTGAGCAGCTACCAGTCTACCTTCTGTGCCTATGGACTTGCATGTACTGGATATTTTATGTAAATGGAATTGTTTAATATGTGATCGTTGGTGTCTAGCTTCTTTAACTTAGCAGAACATTTTTGAGATCTATCCACGTTGTACCATGTGTTCCACTTTATGGCTGCCTAATCATCCATTGGATGCAAGTACCACATTTTTAGCCATTCATCAGTTGATGGAAATTTGAGTTGCTTCCACTTTTGGGCCATTATAAGGCTGTTATGAACATTTATGTACAAGTTTCATGTAGACATATGTTTTCATTTCTTTGGGGCATATACCTAGGAATGGAATTGCTGGGTCATATGCTAATTCTACGTTTAACCATTAAAATAGTTTATGAACTGTTTTTCAAAGTGGCTGTAACATTTTACATTCTCCCCAGCAGTGTATGAGAGTTTGTTTTTTCACATCCTCCGTAACACTTGTTATGTTCTTTTTTGTTTGTTTCTATTTTGTTTTTATTTTGGCCAACCTGATGGCCATAAAGTGATATCTCACTATGGTCTTGATATGCATTTTCCTAACAACAAGTGCGGTTGAACATCTTTTTATGGATTTGTTGGCCTTATGCTGTTTTTTAAATATAAGATTTATTGAAAAATAAGTTGTACTTATATAGTGCATGCCATGTATCAGGTATTGTTCTAAATTTTATATAAGTTCTAATTTTATATACAAATATATATATATATATCATTAAATCTCAAAACAAGTATAGTATTATTATATGTAGAGCATGTAGACCAGTACTTTGCAAATAGTAAACCAAAGAGAACAAGCATGCCCCCAAGTGAACGCTAAAAGACCTTCAGGAATACTCTGAAACCCAGCCTCCGACAATGCAAAGACTGCAGTGTGCTGCCCAGAGAACCCGACAGTCAGCTGGTTGAAAGGAAGCCCCCATTCTCTAAACTGAATGCAGCAACACAGAAAAGAAAGCAACCTAAAAAATTGGCAGATGATTAAAATTTCTCAGGGAGTTGGAGCTGAACACTAAACTCAAATAAGAGCATATCTATTCCAACATCAGCTGTTCATTTACTAGGTCTGTGACCTTAGACAATTCACTTAATCACATAAAAGAGTCTGATATTGGATTTATAAAATGAGACCATAACAATGTCTATGAAAATTCACTATAAGCAATAAAAGTACTATACAAAACATTTTTACTAAATGTATGAATTCCTACATTTCTGCATTTAACAGCAAACACAGTATCAAAGTATGCATGCATGCATTTTAAAAGTAAAAATTATACATATGCTTATATTATCTATTAATTATTTCTAAATATACATGTACAGGTTGAGTATCTTTTCCCCAAAATGCTTGGGACCAGAAGAGTTTCAGATTTTAGACTTTTTAGGATTTTGGAACACTTGCATATACATAATGAGATATCTTAGGTATGTGACCCAAGTGTAAACATGAAATTTATGTTGCAGACACACCTTATACACATAGCCTGAAAGTAATTTTAGGCAGTATTTTAAATAATTTTGTGCATGAAGTAGAGTTTGTGTTAAGTATTTATGTGTGAGATTTTCTGCTTGTGGTGTATGTCAGCATGCAATGTTAGATTTTGGAGCATTTCAAATTAGGGATGCTCAGCCTGTAGCAACTGATAGGGTAAAACTGATAAATCAGCCTGCATAGCTAAATTCTTAGCATCAAATATACCAATAGTTTAGTTCATCAAAAAATCTGAAGCACTTTAAATACCCTTTAAGTTAATCCCCAGTTGTAGTCATTGTATCTACTATTTTATTCTTACAATATTCTTTGAGGACTATTATTATTTATACTTAGAGGGTAAAAAATTAAAGATCAAAGGAATGTAATCTCCAATATTTCAGAAGTCACTTAGTGGAGAGAGCTAGAACTCAAAATTAGAGAGTTGCTTTTCTTTCTAAGAGTAATATCTATTATTAACATTCAATTATATTCTACTGGGCGAATTGTGTGAGTCAGGCATCCTGCTTGACCCTAGGGATCTGATATTGTGCAAAAACAAGCTATGACGCCTATGAATGAGAAAAGAATTGTTAGTCTAATAACCACATAAATAAACATAAAAATCATAATTAAAGAAAACGTCTTTGAGGGCAACTTCTTTGGTGATATGAGAGCTTATAATGGGGCATTGACCCAGATTGGGGATCAGGAAATGTTTTTTCCAAGACATGATGATGGAGTTGAGATATGAAGGATAATTGTGTATTAACTAGCAAAAAATGGACAAAAAGAACATCGCAGGGAGGGGAAATAGTACAAGGAGATGATATGGTAAAAAGAAACATGACCAGCATTAGGGACTGAAAGATGACTGAGGCATTGGAATGTAATGACAGTGCAGAAAACCCCAGAGGAGACTGGAGTGGTAGCTCAGGCAGGGTCCCACAGAGCCACGTAAGGTCCATGGGACCAAATGGGGCAAGACTGGAGCAGGAGAAGTTGTGTGATGAGTTTAAGATCACACAGACTCATTAGTTATTTTTTCATGGAGCACCACACTGAGTTCGCAAGAGGTGAAAGGCTATCTCAAAGGCCTTTGAGAATTCCCCGGGAAATTTAGATCAATATCTTCTAATCCAGCCTTCCATTTTATTTTAGTTCTAGGCTTTCTTAGTTTAAGCAATTTAAAGCTTACCAAATAAGAAAACTGAATGAATACCATTTAGTAGAGGAAAAGAATTGTTTTTGAAGAGATAAACAACTTTGAAGATGAAAAATGAAATTTTCTCAAAGCAACCTGTCTTCTGAGGCTGTCTGTGGAGTTCATACTAGAGCCACCAAAAAAAAATAAATAAATAAAACACAGACACACACACACACACACACACACACACACACACACATACGAACAGCCTTTTCCTCTGGTTTTCAGTTAGGAGAATGACATGATACTCTCCAGACTACAGCCTCTCAATGTAGAAGAGTTTGCTTGTTTTAACTAAGGCTGCAAAATTAGGGAAGAGGCTGCAAAACCTCCTGAAATCTATGCAATTCCCTGATGATTTTGTTAGTATTATTTTCTACTCTGTAAACACAAGAGGAAGTTTGCTGTGTTTCTCAATAATTACACAGACTTGTAGAAAACACTACTATTATACTAGTCAATTTCCCCATTAGAAGGAACTCTAGTTTATTAGAAAGGAATCGATCAGAAAATTGAAGCATCCCTGCAGCATAACTTCCTAAACAATCGTCATCACCCTTTGACTTCATTTACACATTGAAACAGTAAATCACTCCTAAGTACAGGTTTACTTTCAAAGTAATCAGTGCAGTCATAACTACACCTTAGAAGTCATTAAATGACAATTCCAATGACATTACATTATTTAAAATTTGTTCTTTACCAAGTCTCAAAGGGCAGTAGAACGTGAAAACAAAGAAAAATTGAAATTAAAAATAGCACTTAGAGCTAAAGATTTTCAGGTAGAGTGTGTTTGAACATATAAGCAAATAATTAAATTTACTGTTTTGACAGTTATTGATTTAATTTCTGTAAGCGGCCTCTTATTTAGTAACATGTTTGAAAATACGTACGACTAAGATTCCCAGTTTGCTTCATAAAGTGGAAAGCAAAATAAGGAGGTCATAGACTCTGAATCGCCTAAAATACAAACTATGTTCATAGAAACTCCTTTCCGTTTAGTCTGTACATCTCCCTTTGATCAATACTGGTCAAAGCTTATGTTTCGGTGAAATTAAAGAACACTTTAGAGAAACAATTATAGTAGTTTTCTCATTTATTTTTGGCTGTGTCATTCTAAAAGGAAAGCTTGAGATGAAAGATATGCAGATAATTTTCCCCTAACCTTTGGATCATTAATGTGGATGTTGGATTATAGAATCTGTTTCCTTAAATAATTGTGTTTTGAGCCTGAGGATATCAGGAGGAGTTTTTGCCCATAGGGAGTTTCCAGTCTAGTTGTGAGCAGCAGGAGGCTGGTAAAGGACAGAGCCAGAACTGGAACCCAGGCCTGTTCAGCTCCAAACTCTCTATTGCTAATGGCTAACCCATATCGCCTCTTATTATTTAGGTTTTTTGTGTGTGTTTTTTTTGTTTTTTGTTTTTTGTGTTTTTTTTTTGAAATGGAGTTTTGCTTTCACTCTGTTGCCCAGGCTAAAGTGCAATGGCATGATCTCGGCTCACTGCAACCTCCAGCTCCCGGGTTCAAGCAATTCTCCTGCCTCAGCCTCCTGAGTAGCTGGGATTACAGGCACATACCATCACGCCCGGCTAATTTTTGTACTTTTTGTAGAGATGGGGTTTTACCATGTTGGTCAGGCTGGTCTCACACTCCTAACTTCATGATCTGCCTGCCTCCACCTCCCATAGTGCTGCGATCACAGGTGTGAGCCACCATGCTCAGCCTTATTATTTAGGTTCTTAATTTGCAAAGAAGGGACACCCTGAATATGAGCTTAGGCCTTGCTGTCATGAAGGTAGCAACTCCCCTCAAAGAATGGGACAATGGTTTGTTTTTATTCTAGTAATGGCAGCAAGTTCAAAGTTTCTAAGGACTCTGTACCAACAGTGACCCAGCCATCACTTTGTGGTGCCCTGAATACCCAGGGCCACTTTCTCTCTGATCCATCAGTGTGGGTGGCTCAGACTCAGAATGCCCAAGAAAGCACATAAGATTCTCTGTTACTTTTGCCATATGAGCTGCCTTACTGTCCAGAACCTTACTCCAAATCACCTCAGTCCAGCCCCTTGATGGTCATCCCATGGAAGGAATCCTGTCTAATCAGAAGATGCTAGGCTAACAGATAGAAAGACCATCAGGGTTGATTCCTTAGGGTCAGGTCATGAGAGGCACCAGGCTTAGAAGATTCCCAAGAGGAATTCTACCAAATCTTTTCTGAATGGATAATACCAGTGCTGTTAAAAATGTTCCAGGCACAGAAAAAGAAAGAAGGTGAGGAGACGAGAAGGAAAGAGAAAAGGAAGGGAGGGAGGGGAGAAGACAATTTCCTAATTTCTTTAACCAAGCATACAATGTTATTAAACTCACCTAAGAAAGAAAACTACCAAACTCTTTGATTTTTAAAAAGGCATTGACCAACCCTAAATATAATAGTAACAGACACGATGCCACGGCACATTAGAAGGAAACATACCACGACCAAGTAGAGGTCATTCCAGGAATGTAAGGATGGTTCGCCAACGTGAAGCTTATTAACAAAATTCAATGTGCTAAAATATCTTAGGAGAAAAATAATATGATCTTCTTCGTAGGTGCTGAAAAGTATTTCATAAAAGTCAGTCCATTCTTGATTTAAGGAAAAAAAAAAACTCAACTGGGTGAGATGGCACACACCTGTCATCCCAGCTACTCAGGAGGCTGAGGAAAGAGGGTAATCCAGGAGGCAGTATCGTGAGACCCTGCCCCCACCAAAAAAAAAAACCTCTTAAAAATGTATGTATAGAAATTGAATATCTTAACCCTCTAACTAGTATCAGGCCTAAAAGAGAGTGACTAGAAGCCTTCCCATTAAATCAGGAATAAGACAAGGACAACTACTATCCCTATTGTTACTAAACTTGCTCTGAAGGTGCTACAGATAAGCATCTAGAAAAATGGAAGATTTTCCCCTTGATTCTCTAGGTATAGAATCGTGTATAAATTAAACTATTTTGAGATATCATTTCTTACCTATTGAGTTAGGATAAGACTATCAAGCATGGTGACACATTAAGGTTGTCAAGAGAGAAGAACCGGATGCTGGAACATGAGGCTCCTGGGACTGTAAATTTATACATCTTCTAGGGTGGAGAAGGTGACAACATCTATCACACTTATAAATGCACACACCCTCCCCGAATCGAGTTATATGCGTTGCATATGTACAGAATGAAGACTGTACCTCACAGCGTTGCGTGTAATAGTAGAAACATGGAACCCACTTAAATAACTGCCCATGACTAAATTATAGTCCATTCACACCATGGAATGTAACACAGTCATAAAGAGAAGGAGGAACCTCCTTGTAAAGGAACACGGAATCTCCTCCATGATATATTGTTATGGGGGGAAGCAAGATGGAGAACTACATGTATAGGATACTCCTGTTTGTGTACAGAACACTCCATCTGCATATTAAGATGGAGTGTTCTGTACACATTAACGTGTATATGCATAAAATATCTCCAAAAGAAATCACTAGACATTGAAGACATTGGTTGTCTTTGGGGCATCCAGGGTATAAAGATGTCAGATAAACATTTTTATGTGTAGCTTTTGAAGTCTGAACCATAAGAATGTGTGATATTTTCAATAAATCTATAAATAAGATGTAAATTCAGGAGAAGAGGAAGAAACAGAGAAGGACAGGGAATATGGCAGGAATTTGAAATTCAGTGACTGACTCCAGTCTAGTTAGCAAGAGGGGCCCCATCAGAGGCAGAGGAAGGCAATGCCACTAATTCCAGGAGGTGGGAACACCAGGACACGTGGCAGAGCTGGAAAAGGGGAGGAGGGCATGTTCAGGGGTCAACAGGAACTCAAGTCTGATCAGAAAGAGAGCAGAGCAAGAATCAAGGGTAGCAGTATTGGGACAGCATTTCACAGGGCATTTGGACTGGGCTTAAGGGAGCTGCTTTTTAAGAAGTGACATGATCAAAACTTCTCTAGAGCCTAACTTGTTACTTATGGGAAGAATATATTTAAAGGAAAATGTACCACACATTAGCTCCTTGAGCATAGAGAGTGAGTCTGGTTGTTCTTGCAGCCCTTGTGCTCAGAGAAGTGCCCAGGACGGAGTAGGGAGGAGGGGTGCAGGTGCGGGCGGGGAGAGAGCACTTGCCTCCAGCCAGGGTCTGTTTTCAGGGTGTTCCATGGAGGACCTGATTTAATGCTGGCAACAGCTATATAATGGGGGATTCTACTATTGTCTCTATTTTATGGATGGGGAAATTCGAGGTTTGGAGTGATTCAAAAGCTTGCCCAAAACTACAGTCAGTAAGGGGTGGATCCTGGATTCACCAGACACACGGCTGTAGAGCCCATGCTCTTAAAGAACATTTGGCTCTGTTTTAAATGCCTCTGTAAACTACGACTGTGGCCATGGAAATCAACAGGAGATCAAGGATTCAGAAGAAAGAAATGAGAACAGTGCACGAAGGCAGGGAATATTAGGGTCACATCTTTATATTGATTGTTATATTAGATAATGCATGTGAAAGCCCTTTAAGGAGAAAGAAATATTTTCATGTATTCCCAATGTTATGAATCACTGTGTGCAAGGAAATTGGTTTGACTGGGCATAGGGGGAATAAAATACTAGCCCTTCTTTTGAAAATTGTCTATTAAAAGTAGTAAATACCTTTATTATGCGCCTGGGATTAATAAATTCTGACTTGGGATATTGCATACTCATGTCACTAGATCCCAACAATCATCTGATAAAATGGATACCACTGTGCACATTTCACATGAGTAAATGGATATCTATCCATGAAAACTACTGTTTCAAAGATCTTACAACTAGGCTAGTGCGTAGTAGGACCACTCTCCAGCTTGCCTCTGTCTGACTGCAGGGGTGTTGGGTTACTACCTGCACTTCGGAGCCAGCCTCGGGGAAGGAACGTTTGCCCAGAGAGCCATCTTCTTTAGTCCAGAGCCGAACCCTAACGCCTCCATCTGACATCCATAATGTGGGGAGACATTGCTCTATTCTATTTAATTATTTTATAACTTTTAGAATTTTATAACTTTTATAATTTTATAAATTTTATATTTTATACATTATATTTTAAATATAAAATATAATTCATTTAAAATTATATTTAAAATATAAAATTTAATTTTATAAATTTTATAAATTATAAAAGGTACTGTAGTACAAATCTTCACTGGGCACATTTTATAAATATAATTTATATAAAATTTAAAATATAAAATATAAATATATAAAAAATTATATTTTATAAATTATAAAATAATTAAATAGAATACAAATTCTTTTCCCTTACAGTGAGTGTTAATTGTAAATGAAGATTGCACTGAGGATGGCGACTCTTGTACATACAAAAACCAATGTTCTGTGGGCATACGATATTGTTCTGCTTATTCGAAAACTGAATCAGATTGTAACATATAGGAGTATTCCCACTAGGTATGGGGCATTTTCTAAGTGACACTGAAAGTCATGTATGGGCTGGGACTGGTGGCTCATGCCTGTAATCCCAGTAATTTGGGAGGCTGAGGCGGGCAGATCACTTGAGGTCAGGAGTTGGACACTATTCTAGCCAACATGGTGAAACCCTGTCTACTAAAAATACAAAATTAAGCCAGGTGGTGGCACACACCTGTAATCCCAGCTACTTGGTAGGCTGAGGCAGGATAATTACTTGAACCCTGGAAACGGAGGTTGCAGTGAGCTGAGATCATACCACTGCACTCCGGCCTGGGTGACAGAGTGGGACTCTGTCCCCACACCCAAAATAAGGGGTCATGACCAGGTATATGATGAGATGGCAGAACCTAAGATCATATCCTGAAAATTCCAAGGTATTCTTATAGCTCTGGATGTAGCCATGTCTGTTGGGGCCCAGAGACAACACATTACCTCCTAGTTTATCTTCCTTCTCCCCTCCGAAAGCAGCCTTCGATTGACTATGTAACTGGCAACGATTTCTCCTGGCGATCAGTGTTGTTTCACATCTGCTTCGGAGGAGCCTGCTCTCATCTGCCCTGTGTTTAGCCAGTCACAGGTGAAGCCAAGAAGGAGCATAGAACAGGAACCAAAGCCCACTGCTGGTGTGCCCATGTCACTGGCACCAAACGCTTAATTATCTCTCCCTCCTTGAATTGCACACTGTAAAGAAAGAAAGGCGAAACTCTGAAGTCATTCACAGGAAAGTACTATTGTGTGGGTGAGAAATTAATGCTCAGCCACAGCCCTGGGCGCTTTCAGAGAACAGAAGGGAACTCCTGTGGCATGATGTAAGTGGCCTCTCGTGACCTTCGGTGGTAATGCTGCATTAGGGTACCTCTAGTACAAATCTCCACTGGGCATGTTGATTTCACAGCTGTCACTAAATAGCACATTTACTTGCCCACTTGGTGTAGCTGGACTGCCACTCAGGGACCACACAGAGGTGTTTCTCTCATAATTCTCATTCCTTCTCTCCCTCTCTGTTTTCTTCTCTCAGTCTCTAAGTGGCTGCCCTGACCTTTGATGATGATTGAGGCAGATACAGATACCGCAAATAGTCCCAAGCAAGGACCACTTTACTATGAATTTTAAGCAGTTTTCTCTCACCCAGAGCTTCAAGCCCATCCGCCAGCCCAGGCTAGGGAGTTCTCAAATCTGTTCTCAAGTACCACCAGGTACTCACATCCTCCTTCACCTCCCATCCTGCCCGGCTGAATCAAGAAGACACAGCGCTTCTCTCCCACTACATTCAGCCATAAATCAGCAAAAGGACCCTGATCCTGCAGTCCAGTCTCAAACCTGCCAGAGGAGTACGTGAATTAATGAACGGATGATGGATGCCGAGAACGAGAACAGAGGCTTGGCTTGTAGGAGGCGCTCCTTTCATTACAGACCATGTGACTTTTGTGTCTTTGAGCCCGTTTCAAGATTGGTAAAATATGGTTAATAGTCTGCTTGGCATGAAATAAATACACCTGTGAAATTGCTTTTTAAGCCTCAAGGTCAAGGTCCCTACAAGCAGAACCTGTGGTGGGGATTCCTGTACCAGCGAATACCAGGAGAGCATACTCAGGAGCCCAAGGATGGAGCTGGCTGCAGCTTAGCTTTCTGCCTGACACCTAGAAAGCCCTGCACCCCAAACTGCATGCCAGAGTTTGCCCCACACTGAGACAGGGACCTAGAGGAGCAGCTGTGAGTTGCCAGCTATAGAACAGCAGGTGAGGGTGGGGAGAACACCTGGGTGGGACACCCAGCAGTGTGCACTAAAAGCAACCATATGGTACGAAGTGAAAGCATCAGGACTTCTTAGAGTTAAGAATTAGGATCCACTTGAGCCCGAAAACTATGATGGAAGGCAAGCCAAAGCCCTGAGAACCATCCAAGAATTACTTCCCACTTCCAGCTTTAACCTCTCGATCAGAAAAGAACCCACAGTCACAGAACAGCCTTATAAGCTTGGAACGTAGTAATTAGGCAATTAGGTGGGACATTGAATTCACTCACCCTGTAGCCTGCAGCTTCCCTGGTGGAGGTATGCCTTAAAGTGGTCTCTGCCTGGGCTGCAGAATTAGTCACAGGAATCCAAGTCCCCAGTGGCCTGGCCCACCCTGGAATGAGATCACACCCTCTAGAATGAGCACATCCCCAGCCTTCAGCCCTTGACCCCCAAGACTTCCTTTCTTCCTCGGACCCCCAAAGCTTTTAATGTGTACCTATTACTGTATTAATTGTCCCTTATTAAGTATTATCACCTTATGTGCATATGTCTTTTTTCGCCCAAAATGTGAAGCCTTGTAGGGAGAAGCTGTGTCTACATTTATTTTTATGCCTGGTTCTTCATGGGTGCTTGGTAAATACTTATTGATGGGGTATTCATTTGATTGATAGGGTGGCGGAGGTTTCGAGCACTGGGGAAAGAAGAATCTGCAAAGGGAGTGGCGTTTGGAGTTACTTTCAACTCACCAATATGTGGTTTAGGGTACATTTTCTTTTCTTCCAAACAGATTATTTTGTGTTTCTTGTTTCTAAAGAATTAAGTCCTTTATGTTTGGGGACCGTTCTGAGTGAGTCATTCCTGGGTCCTTGAAACTTTAAGGTTAAGGCACATTCTATGAGGTGCCCCTGGGAAGGTTCCTAATGTATAAATGGCACAGTCTCTGCACACAAGGAGTGCAGAAGGAAAGAATATGCATTTTATGCAGTGCTGACGAGGAAACAAACCAAAACGTGTGGCATCTCTATAGGATCACATGTGTATACATAGGGAAGTTAAGAGAGGCAGAAATCAAGCGCTGAGCCAGCCCATCCATCTCCCAGGTGGGTGACAGTTGTCCAGATAAGGAGAAACACCCCTTCCAGGCAGAGAGGACAGATGAAACCTTGTATGTTAGTTTCCTGTGCGGGCCTTCAATTAAGTCTTATGATAAGGATTAATATTGTTTGTTGAGTGTTAGCGACATGCCAGGCATTCAACACCACCCCTTCCCGGCAGCGATAGACAGACCGACAATCCAAACATAAAATGGATCCGCTGACAAGGTGGCTCAGTCTCACAGGTGAGCAGTTTCAGAGTTCTGTGGGTTGGTTTTATTGGTCGTTCCTTTGTTCTTTGGGTATTTCCTCCCAAAACTTCACCTGGTGTTCTGTGAAGGAAACAAAAGTACCTCTTCTTTGTTCCATGCTGGGCATTCACTCTGCAGTTATGCTTGTATTAATAGAATAGCTGAGGCTCTCGTTAGCCACCTTCCTTCGTATTAAAACCTGTCAAAAGCAGAAGTGCTCTAAGGAGATCATTCTTTTCAAACATTCTCACTGGTGCATTAAATAGGTGAGTGATCATAGGTGCTAGACGTGTTTATCCTCTTTTTGACTCAAATGACATTTATTAGTTTTTGCCTACGGCATACCTGAAAGCCAGATTCACTTCAAACTAGCAGGGATTAAAAAAATAATAATAATAAACTACAGAGGTGATTTTGTGCTTTACTTATCCTGGTGTCACTCAGACTGACAGGGATGCACTGCTCTTCCTGACCCATCCCAGCGGTCTCCTTGCTTTGAGACATGTCCCCTGTGGGTTCTGCTAAGTTAGAATTGTGGAATCACTCCAAACTAGCGAGAGAAGACCTTCAAGAAAAGTAGACAGTGGCCTCATAATAGAATGTATTTAGATATGTAATGATATCTAGAAAGAGGATTTCTTAGGTTGCAAGAAGGCAGTATGCGCTACAGACTAGTGTATAGGGTTGCCATATTATTTTCTGTCTTACATACAGTTTCAATGGAAGTAAGTACTACAGTGACTGTCAGTCATAACACATGGTGAGTGGTCTGTTTCTTCTTCCCTCTGTTTTTTGTTGGTTAGTTCATTTGCAATGTTGCAAATAGTTTATTTTCATATGCAACCTCTGTTATCATATTTTGTATGGGTACATGCAATTTATATGATATGGTTTCCTGAGCTACCCAACCTAAAAAGGATTTTGGAGCGCTAATGATTACTGCCTTAGACCTGATAAAAGTCTCATCACCTGGAATACTTTATCCTTTCCTTATAAGGAAAGGCTGGTATTCCCAAAGAGAAGCCAAATACAAGAGGCACACTGAAATTTTTAACTGGGTTTAAGAATTTGAAAAAGTTCTTCGACCACAAACATGCCCATATTTACACACAGTATCTCTACTTCTCAGTAATTAATTTAGACAGTTGTGTTGCTTGAATTCTGGAAATAGAAATGAAAAATAATTGGCCCATCACTGTTCTAATAAACTTTGTAAGAAAGCTAACACACCTCACCCCACGCTAGCCACTGGTCTCTTTGAGGTCAGCAAGTGAAATGTAGATGAAGCGGTGTCATCGTCCCTCTCTGACTTGGAGCTGCTAGTTAAACACTAGGCCAAGACAAGACTTGTGTGTTCAGGAGATGACAGTGTGGTGTGAGCAAAATATAAATTCTCTGAAAGTCAGAAGCTCTCACCTTGGTCACGGTGCTACTTTTTAGTCTTAGACTGAAACCCTGAAGGCCTTAGTTTTTATCTCTATAAAATGAGATGATAAACCTTAATGTCCCAGAGCTACTTTTCAGCTCAGACCTTCTGTGACCAATCGTAGCACCAAATACATCCAGTAGACCTGTGGACCTGTTCTCAACCAGAAAGAGAAGTCGTTATCCTGAAAAGTGGGACTCCTCCCAAAGAGAACTAACTCACCCGCCTTGTGTGAGATGGCCACAACCTGAAATAAGCACCACAGAAGACCAACTGCGGCAAAATTGTCCAGAACACCTGAGAAATGGCAGGATGCAATGCAAATCCTTTCCTGAGGCAGTCCTCCTTAAGCCTTACTCATCTGCAATCTACTTTTATAAAGAGAAACAAAATAAGGGTAAACATTATACTTGTGAAAGTGTCCAAATATCAGCAGGAAGTAGAAAAATCAGAAGATAACATTCTGACAGCCTGCAGTCAAGCTAGACTGTGGAGTATTTTTAGCATCATGGGTATGTTTTTTTCAAGTAATATACATGCTGTGATAGATGTCATGAACAGACCTCAAAAATCAGCAGGCTCTGAATCCCTCAGAGCATAAAGCCACCTGCACAAAAAAACAGCGTTTTAGTCTGAGTTTCTCTTGTTCCACTGAAAAGTTTTGCCGAACAGCCCTCCAGTTTGTATTTCTTTTTCTTCCTAAATTGCATGCAGAATCCAGGACCAGAAGAACTCGGCTCTAGAGTACTTTCAAAATGACCACAATACAGAAATTGCTAGGGAAGAATAGCTATCATGGGATTCCCAAGTCGTTTTGCAAATCATGACTGTGCCAGAGTGTACAATTGGGATGTACTGTGTCTATCTGAACTCATCCAGGGTAGATTCCAGGTTTGAATTAGGAGGACGCTAAACACCCACACTGGGAACTTGATAATGCGAAGAGAAACTTTCTAAATGCTACTTTGCACCCGTCGTGGCCTGTTGAAAACCCTTCAGCAGACCTCTTGTTATTTTCAAGTGACAGTCAAAACTCTGGAACCAGACACTGCCTGGTTTGCTGTTTCTCTGTCTCTGGTCCTTCTCACGTTCCCCCACACAAATCCTCTCTGCTGCCATACTTGCCTCGTTTTCCTCTGCATATCCCAAGCACCTCCTGATACTTGTGTTCCCCTTGGGATCCAAGAACTCGTTCTTTCCAGCCCAGTGGAAGTCCCCCGTCTCCTCCCAAATCTGCCTACCTGCTTCTCTCATGGGGGTTTCTCTTCACAGCATCCGCTGGACTCTTCCCTCATGAGGACTGTCATGTATTTCATGGATTCCGTTGTGCTCAGGCTTGGACTAGAAATTTTACATACGTCATCTTTTTTTATCCTTATGGGAACTCAGAGAGGTAGGGTTTATCCCCACTTTGTAGCTGAAGAAACTGAGGCTCAGGAGGACAAGTGACCTGCCGAAGGTACCAGCACTCATATGGAATGGTTTTGAACTCAGTCTGTTTGAACTTAGTTTGAACTTTACCATGTATGGGTTTCCTTTGCATAACTTTCTTGCAGCTTTAGTTTCGTTTTAAAATATATGTATATATTCTGTAAATATATACAGTTGACCCTTGAACAACACAGGTTTGTTGTTGTTGTTGTTGTTGTTGTTTGAGCTGGAGTCTCCTCTGTCACCCAGGCTGGAGCGCAGTGGCACAAGCTCAGCTCACTGCAACCTCCACCTCCCAGGTTCAAGCGATTCTCCTGCCTCAGCCTGCTGAGTAGCTGGGACTACAGGCATGTGCCACCATGCCTGGCTAATTTTTTTGTATTTTTAGTAGAGACGGGGTCACAGGGTTAGCCAGGATGGTCTCTTACTCCTGACCTCGTGATCCACCTGCCTCAGCCTCCCAAAGTGCTGGGATTACAGGCGTGAGCCACCGCGTCTGCCAACAACACAGGTTTGAACTGTGCAAGTTCAGTTAATATGCAGATTTTTTCAGCCAAATGCAAATAGAAAATACAGTATTTGAGGGATGTGAAGCCTGTGTAAATGAGGGGCCAACTGTTCATAGTCACAGATTCTGCGGGGCCGATTGTGGGACCTGAGTGAGTATTTGAGGATTTTGGTATCTGCAGGGATTGTGGAACTGATCCCTGATGATAATGAAGGGAAGTCCTATATATACATATATCCATTTAGCACACGCGTGCGTGTGCGCGCACACACACACACACACACACACACACACACCACATTCAATGATCTTAGTTAAATTTAAATCTAAAGGCAGGGTCAGTGTGTTATCAGGTTGGTGCAAAAGCAATTGTGTTTTTTGCCATTAATTTTTTTTTTTTTGAGATGGAGTTTCACTGTTGTTGCCCAGGCTGGAATGCAATGGCCTGATCTCAGCTCACTGCAACCTCCACCTTCCGGGTTCAAGTGATTCTCCTGCCTCAGCCTCCGGAGTAGCTAGGATTACAGACATGCACCACCACGCCTGACTAATTTTGTATTTTTTAGTAGAGATGGGGTTTCTCCATGTTGGTGAGGCTAATCTTGAACTCCCGACCTCAGATGGCCCACCCATCTCGGACTCCCAAAGTGCTGGGATTACAGCACTTTGAGCCACTTCACCTGGTCACCATTATTTTTAAATGCCAAAAACCTCAATTACCTTTACACCAACCCAATATATCTTTGTATCTGTGTGACTAGCAAAATGCCCAGAAGGTAGTTGTTGATGATTCAGTCACTTGACAAATCTCTATTAGTGCCAGCTTTATTTAAAGCTTTGTGTTGCATGTTACAGAAACAGCACTAATACAATAAATATGATTTTTGTCCTTCAAGACCCATGAGGCTTGAGAGCAGATGGGAGTTACACAGAGAGCTAACATTCTATGCCACGGGGGAGAGAGGAATGTTTTCTGTTAAGTGCCTGAGAGTAAACATTTTAGGCTTTGCTATCGTAAGGTCTCTGTTGTGACTATTCAACTCTATTGCAGTACAAAGACAACCACAGACATAAACAAATGGGCACTGCTGTGTCCCAGTAAACTGAACATGTATGGATATGAAAATTTGAATTTTATATGCTTAACATGTATCACAAACTGTTTTTCTTCTGGTTTTATTCTCAGTGGTCTTAATATTTCTACACAAAAAACATTCTTAGCTCACAGACTATACAAATAAGGCACATGGTGGATTTGGTCCAAGGCCAGCCCTGCTCTGTGGAGTCATGTCACAATGGAGACCTAACTGAATTGGGCCCTGTATTGGCAACGATGTCTGTGTCTTAAGACATTGTCGTGTAGCCACGGTTGCTTTGCATTCATTTTTCCTTAGATTGTTGGTCTTTAATACCGGTGTTCGGTTAGCATGTTGGGGTAATGAGTAGCAATTGGTCAAAATTAACTGGTCAAAATTAACTGAGAGTTATTGTTTTTCTATATAACACTTCCTATGGTTTCTTCTTTCATTTCTTCCAAGACAATATCAAATGAATTAAAAGTTAGCAATTTACATGTAATTGCTTCCCCATTCCCAGATGAGAGCACTTATTTCCACCCTAGCTTCCCCGTTTAAAGGTAGTTTTATGAAATGTTGTAGGAGAAGTAAATAGCATCCTCTATACTAGACTACACCTCAGTCCTTGAATTGTGGAGTTAAGGGCATCAGGAAAGCTGACGCCCATACCTTTCCCGCTGGTGACATGCTAAATAACTCACTTTTGTTTCTCATTCAAAATCTAAAAGTGGCAAATTTGTTCATTTCTCCAGTTTTATCTCTCATTCAGAACTTAGCAGTATTAGCCCATTCTATAGGAAACATTTGAATAGCCAGCTTCATTTTAAGAGATCATCCGATATAGCTCAACAATTAATTATACACAGACATAGCCCATTCCCTTAATATTGATCTCATTTCTCAATGTTAAATTATTGATATGCATTTATGGTTAACAGCATTACTACAGCTCATGTGGATATCAGTTTAGGAAAACAGCTGGAGGTAGTGTAAGCAAAAGGGCGGATTGGTGACATGGGAGCGAGGGATCTCAGGGAATCCCAGGGCCAGAAGAGAGCAAGGCTTATAAAGGGCCCAAACTGAAACTTGGAAAGCCATTAGGACCCTAGCCGTTCTGTCATTTCAGCTGTGCCTCAGTTTCCTCTGCAAACCAACTCTCTCTACATCTTTATTTAGTAGATGACATTCATAGGTACACATCTTCACTGCGCATGAGACCAGTCTCTACTGTGGGCCCCGCAGACTGCTGTTCAGTCCCAGATATGCATTCCTGGAAGAGAGGATGCCATCTGTCCTGCTCTGGTCAATCACGTCTCAGAAGGGCAGGAGTAAACAGCAGAAAATAAGAAGCCAGAGGGATTTTTTTTTTTTTTTGAGACAGAATCTCACTCTGTCACCTAGGCTGGCCGCAGCCTCATGAGTAGCTGGGATTATAGGTGCCTGCCACCACGCCTGGCTAATTTTTTTTGTTTTTGTACTTTTTAGTAGAGATGGGGTTTCACCATGTTGGCCAGGCTGGTCTCAAACTCCTGACCTCAGATGATCTGCCTGCCACCTCCACCTCCCAAAGTGCTGGGCTTATGGGCATGAGCCACACTGCACCAAGCTGCCAGAGGGATTTTTATTGAGGTTACTCTGCATTTGGGGTATGCCATATATATATATATATATATATACAGATACTGCTATACATCATTTCTAACATTCAGAACTGCTGCAGAAAGTAACATCTCCATTTTACAGATGCAGAGACTGAGGCTAAGAGAGGTGAACTGAATTTCTTAAGGCCACGCAGCTCTGTGAGAGAATTCAAACCCAGGTAGCAATGGACTACTTCATGTTTCTTCTCACAAGGGGAAGAGATCAATATTAACAGAATGGGCTATGTCTCTGTGTGTGTGTGTGTGTGTGTGTGTGTATGTGTATGTATATCTTAGGGTTATGCCAACAATCAGTTCCCTAGTGTTTACTCTGCACTCACTTCATGACCCTTACATTTGCTTAGTTTGGGGATTCATCAAAGCAGGCATATTTGCAAGAAGTCATCCACTTATTGAACAACTCTCAGGAAAAGACATAAACGTCATTTTGTTTTCACCTTCTGTGAATCATAGTTGGTATCTTCAACAGAGAGAGCGAGTGCAAAACGTCTGGAGAAATTGCTGCGTTAGATAGGACTTAGAGAAAATACAGCAAATTCAGGTTAAAATTGCCCCATCTCTCTTTCTCTGATTACGCACACAGGGTTCTAATCTATAAAAGGCACTCACAGGTAATTACTCACAGGTAATTTGGAGTCTAGTGAATCATCCATTCGGAACCTAATTGAAAAGTTTTTTATTTTGAAATATCAAGGCATTTTTCTTTAAAATCCTATAGGAACTTAGGGGCTTCAGGGAGCCACGGTTTTATTTTTTAAAAGCATAAATTGGCAGTGGCACATGCCTGTAGCCCCAGCTAATAGGGAGGCTGAGGCAAGAGGATTACTTGAGGCCAGAAGTTCAAGGCCTGCCTGGTCAACATAGCAAAATCCCATTTCTATTAAAAAAAAAAAAGAAGAGAATAAAGTAAACAGCTTTCAACTACATGGTAAATAAACTCTAACTGGTGAATAATAATGTCAGTTTCCTTTTAGTTAACACCTATTACACGCCAGATACTGCTATACATTATTTCTAACTTTCAAAACTGCTGCAGAAAGTAACATCTCCATTTTATAGATGCAGAGACTGAGGCTAAGAGAGGTGAACTGACTTTCTTAAGGCCACACAGCTCTGTGAGAGAATTCAAAACCAGGTAGCAATGGACTGCTTCATGCTTCTTCTCATTAGGAGAAATATTCAGATTGTTTTTCTTTTTACAGATAATGCTCTATCCAGTAGTCCCCAACCTTTTTGACACCAAGGACCGTTTTGTGGAAGACAATTTTTCCACGACTGAGAAGAGGGGTTGGTTTCTGGATGATTTAAGCGCATTACATTTATTGTGCACTTTATTTCTATTATTATAACATTATAATATATAATGAAATAATTATACAACTCACCATAATGTAGAAGCAGTGGGAGACCTGAGCTTATTTTTCCTGCCACTAGCTGGTCCCATCTGGGGATGATACAAGACGGTGACAGATCATTAGG
Organism: Cheracebus regulus; assembly: GCA_963574635.1. Taxonomy (NCBI): domain Eukaryota; kingdom Metazoa; phylum Chordata; class Mammalia; order Primates; family Pitheciidae; genus Cheracebus; species Cheracebus regulus. Next base: position 24,987 of record CAUYQU010025167.1, read on the forward strand.
CATTAGATTCTTATAAGGAACACAGAACATAGATCCTTCACATATGTAGTTCACAACGGGGTTTGTGCTCCCATGAAAATCAAATACCGCTGCTGATCTGACAGGAGGTGGAGCTCAGGCGGTAATACAAGCAATAGGGAGCAGCTGTAAATACAGAGGAGGCTTCGCTTGCTCACCCTACTCATCTCCTAGTGTGTGGCCCAGTTCCTAACGGGCCACGGATTGGTACAGGTCTGTGGCCCACAGCTTGAAGACCACTGCTGTGTTCAGTAATGACTATCTTCTCAGTATTTTACATTTTATTTTACTATTGTTATTATTTTCAGACAGAGTCTAGCTCTGTCACCCAGCGTGGAGTGCAGTGACACGATCTTGACTCACTGCAACCTCCGCCTCCCAGGTTCAAGCAATTCTCCTGCCTCAGCTTCCCGAGTAGCTGGGACTACAGACGTGCACCACCATACCCAGCTAATTTTTATATTTGTAGTGGAGACGGGGTTTCACTGTGTTGGCCAGGATGGTCTCAAACTCCTGACCTCGTGATCCGCCCACCTCAGCCTCCCAAAGTGCTGGGATTAGGCGTGAGCCACCACGCCTGGCCTATTTTATTATTATTTTTATTATTATTATTTTAAATGAAATCTCTCTTCTTTCTCCCTCACATGTCATATATATCCATGCACTGACTCTGGGCCAGTTAGCTTGCTGGACATGAGGGAGAAGGGGATGATTAAGATCAGGTGTTCAGGGAGGTGAGAATCAGATCTTCTGCCCTCAGATGATTATAAGTGTTAAGAGAGGTGAGAATCAGACAGTTAAAATACACGTCAGTTTAATCATTGCCACGTGAGGGTACGTGCTGGTCACTCTGAACTGCCAAATGGGACACCGTGATTCAGTCTGAGGAGGAAGGGTTTCAGCAGCAGCTCCCTGGGGTTGACCAGGTGACCATGGAGGGTAAGACAGGACTTTACAGATCTACAGTGGCAAGTTCAGAGGTACATGGAGAGAATGAATACCAGGGGTTTTCAAATTTACGCGTCCCTCAGGATTGCCAGAGAACTGGTCTAAGCACTGATTGTTGGACATCAACCCCAGAATTTCCAAGTCAGCAGGTCTAGGGTGGGGTCCAAGGATGTGCATTTCCATTTTTCTTTTTTGAGATGAAGTTTCGCTTTTGTCACCAAGGCTAGAGTGCAGTGGTGTGATCTCAGCTCACTGCAAACTCGGCTTCCTGGGTTCAAGCCATTCTCCTGCCTCCGCCTCCTGAGTAGATGGGATTACAGGTGCACGCCACCACACCTGAATAATTTTTTGTATTTTTAGTAGAACCAGGACTTCACCACGTTAGCCAGGCTGGTCTCGAACTGCTGACCTCATAATCTGCCCACCTCAGCCTCCCAAAGTGCTGGGATTACAGGTGTGAGGCACCGTGCCCAGCCTCCATTTTTTTCTTAAGACAGGGTCTCACTATGTTGCCCAGGCTGGAGTGCAATGGCCTGATCATAGCTCACTGTAGCCTCAAACTCCTGGGCTCAAACAGTTCTCTCTCCCCAATTTCTCAAAGTGCTGGGATTACAGGTGTGAGCCAACGCACCCAGCTTGTGCATTTCTGTGAGGCTCTTGGGAGATTCTGCTGCTGCTGGCCCACCCTGCAAAGCACCATCTGAAACAGCACAGCCAGAGCAGCCTCTGCAGGTCATTAGATGTGGCATGTGCTTTCCAGGTTTTATCAATCTGGCATTTATCTCCATGTGTTAGCTCCGTAGCCAGCTTTGCGTTGCCTGTGTTTATTAAAACATCCATAAATCTGTCAGATGTCTTTCTTCCAATCTGAAAATTCCTCAGGCGAGGAAGCCATGAATCATCAAATTGAAAATCAGGCTCCTGGGTGAACTGGCTGGATCAGGCACAGGGCACTGTTGTCCCCGCAGGCATGACAGCCACAGCCCAGTAGTGCCCTGTGTGCAGAAGCTGGGAGCCGTGAAAGCAAGAGAGGAGAGAAAAATGCCCTCTCCCTTCCTCTCTCGCCAGTCCCCTTAGAGAAGTACTTGCTGATCCAGAACAAAGCCAGTCAACCACATGTGCCTCCACGGTCACACACAGCCGGTTGGTCTGCTGCAATAAAAGTCTCTCCCTCTCCAGTTATAACGACACTGCACATAGTTAAGGTTAAATCTCTTTCTGAGGGCCATGAAAACATAATAATTTCAAACAGCTGTGTGTTGCTATTAATTTGTATGATATTCCAGTGACTTTGTTACCCAGCCAGGCTTGTTCTGCCTGTCACACAGTATGCCAGTCACTGTGATGAGTTTTTCGGCAAAGAAAGGGTTTATTCACGAGGCAGCAAAGCAAGGAGACAGGAGGAGCAATCCCACACCCACCTCTCCAAAGATGGGGTTTAGGGACATTTATGGGATAAAGGAACAAGGCTATCCGAGGCATGGAGAAAGTCAATTGGGGGTAAGGAGAGTGTGGTAATTGGTGACCTGAGCACGTGTAATCAAGCCTCATGGCTCTTCATAGGACTCATGCTTACAAAATGGAATTATTTGCATGATTTGAGGGTAGGGTTTTGGCCCTGTGATATCCAAAGGTCACCCACTGAGCACTCACATGGTCCCAGTTGGAGGGTCCCTGGTTTCAGTTGGCTTGAACTGGACAAGAACTGACTCCAAGTTCCTCAAAAAACAACTTAAGCAGTCAGTACCATGATAACCTACAGTCAGATATATTATCTCTACAGAAGCTTGTGAAGGTTAGTCATATATTATTTGGCTATGCAACCTGAGCTATGTAGGGGTTTGTTGGGATTTTTTGTTTTGTTTTAGAGACGGAGTCTCACTGTGTTGCCCAGGCTGGGGTGTAGTGGCATGATCATAATTCACTGAGGCCTCTAACTCCTGGACTGAAGGCATCCTCTCAGCCTCCTGAGTAGCTGGGACTATAGGTGCACACCACCATGCCTAGCTTTTTATTTTATTTATGTTTTCTTTATTTCTGTGTTTCTTTTTCTTTTGTAGAGATAAGGATCTTGCATTGCTGCTCAGGCTGGTCTCACTCCTGGCCCACAAGTGATCCTCCCATCTCAGTCTCTCAATTGCTGGGATTAAAGCTGTGAGCCACTGTGCCTGGCCAGCTATGTAGGTTTTTAAATCAACTAGAAGCAAGCAATTAAAAGGAAGCGAGGCAATGTATGTTTGTCGGGTCTAATCAGGTTAGCCCTCAGTTTCAAGTGTAGAAGAAGAAACAGTAGCAATCTCAGTTTTCAGCTAAGGAGACTGAGAGCAAGATACTTAGTAATAAAGACAGCAGACAAGTGCTAAGTGAAAGAATACAACCCCTGAACTGGAAAGGAATTAGTGCCTGTTTCGAGAGCTGCCACCAGCTGGCCTCAGAAAGCGGGAAAGCAGGAAAGAAAGAGAAAGGGGGAAAAAAATGAAATAAATTGGGAAATAATAAAACAAAATGGCAAACTGATTGGGGCTCCATCCACAAATGTACCTAGGTCGGTTGTCATTCAGGTAATCATTGATTACCTCACCACTTCTCTCAATCAGACTTTCATCAAAGCTTCCTATGTCCTAAATCAATCAGAAAAAAAAATCCAAATCTCCAGATTTTACCTTAATTGTCCCAGGGTTCTTTCCCAAGCCAGTGACTTGGAACCCACAGTCAGCCATCTACTTCCTATGCCCTTTGAATAACTATTTAAAGTAAGTTCTTTGAGCTTGAGTTTCAACAATAGAAGAAAACCTTGTCTGCAAAGCCCGGAGCTGCTTTAATTTCAAACTTTTGTGGTTCTTTCCCTGCAAAGCATAAGACAAACAGGACTGTTTGTCAAGTCCTAGATCAACATAAGCTCTGAGGTATTTAGATGCATAGAGGATGACAGGCGCCCACCACCACGCCCAGCTAATTTTTGTACTTTTTTTTTTTAGTAGAGACGGGGTTTTGCCATGTTGGCCAGGCTGGTCTCAAACTCCTGACCTCAGGTGATCCGCCCACTTCGGCCTCCCAAAGTCCTGGGATTAAAAGTATGAGTCACGTCACCTGGCCCAATGTATTCATTTTAACCAGGAGAAAACTGAGGCCTAAAGAGAACAACCACTTGCCCCAAATCATATGCTGATTAGTAGTGTTGCCACATGCAGGTGATTGTTAGTTTTTTTTGCTTTTCCTTTGTTTTGATTTAAGAGGCTTCCTAGTGATACTAGTAATAACAATATTAATTTAACTCATATTGGGTCCTTACCACATACTAGACACTGTACAAAATACTGTTCAAAATACATGTACTGTAATGTAGTTTGAATACCTCTAATGTCTTTTAATCCCAGCACAATCCTTTGAGATAGGTGCTGTTATCAACCTGTTTTACCACTTAGGTACAGAGAGATAACAGAGAGATGCAGGAAGTTGTCTACAGTTTTTGACATCACTCTTCATGCAGATTTGGGAAAAGATGTGAATGGCACAGTTGCTAACTGGCATGGACGCAGTAAGAAGGCAAATTTGAAGGAAAGTCTAATCCATACTAAATTATTAGAACCTACAATGGACTTGTCTTTAGAATACCATATGTGTCTGCTACTACAAGGTCATGTGACCTAGTGTTTTGTCACAAGCCCTGAGCTGATAGAAAGCAGGGTTTCTGCAGCCCCTAACGTAAGGCACACTTGCTACACAGCATGCAGTAAGTGTCCAATGAACCTGTGAAGAAGTGAAATTGACACAGAGGGTGATTTACACTCCTGGAGACTCATCAGCCCAGGGGCTCCTTTTTTGCAGAGAAAGGCATCTCTTCAAGATGATTTGAGGATCCTCTTGCTCCAGCAGGTTAAGAAATACATATCTAAGTGTTTTCCTCTGCATAGGATATTTCTTTATAGTTCAGGAGAGTTTTTTGCCTATTTCCACCCGCTCTAGTCTAGATTCTATTGAAACACACACAACATTTAATGACTCATTCAATGGAATAAGTGACCCTGACTCTTGACCCATCATCGTAAACTGTAAAACAACCTGATTTATCAAGAAACAACATCTCTCAGCCTTGATGTTCCTCCATCATTATTTATTCTTTAGTGTTCAGGTTAAATGCCACCTCATTAGAGTCATCTTCTCCCCACGCTACCTAAGATAGGGCCTCCCAGTTACACACCCTTCAACTTCAGCTATGCCCCTCATTTATTTCATTTGCAGCACTTCAGTTAGGTCCATTCATTTTTTTTTTAAGTTTTTTTCTAGTATAAGACACTCTTTATTTTACTCATCCCAAAAGCTAGCACAGAGGCTGGCGTGTTTATGTTTCTTATTTAGCAAACAGTACTTACTTCCAATGTGCTGAGAATTCTAACTGCTTTCTGAATTTATTTGATCCCCCCTACAACCCCACATTTAGGTACTCTTATTACTTTGTGTTTTATAGATGAAGAAACTGAGGCACAGAAATTGAGCCTCAGTTTGAGCCTTGGGGCACAAAAGTAGTACGTGTTTTTCAACCCACCAAGTAGCCTAGTTCTCAGTTTGAGTTCAACCATTACTTTGAACAATATGCATATAGTCAATTCATATTCGTTGAACATCTAGATAAATAGACGAAATATAAATGTAAGTAAAGGAACTAAGAATGAAATGTCTTCTGTTTACTGCATCACTTCTTACATCTGTGTCTATATTTATCCCCACCTCTAATCTCTTGATCTTCTTTTGAAGTATTTTTGAAAGAGCATCTCTCCTCTTAAAATTTTTCTGGTGCAAATGAAAAACACACTGACCTAGAGTTCCAAAGGGAATATATTTATCATATGAAAAGAGAACCCCAATAAATACCCACACGCATCAGCTGTAGTTTGATGATAACAGTTTTGTTCTCAAGAGGACAGCCAAACTTGCATGTTTCATGTTATGCTGACTGTAGTGGGTTGAATGATGGTCCCCCAAAAAAGATATGACCACATCCTAATCTTGGGAACCTGTGAATGTTACCTTATTTGTAAAGAGTCTTCGCGATGTAATTAGGTTAAGGAACTTGAGATGAAGAGATCATCCTGGATTATTCATGGGCGCCCTAAATCCAATAACTGTCCTTATACAAGACATACAGAGAAGAGAGAAGACAAGTGGGCAGTGTAACCATGGAGGCAGAGATTGGATTGGTGTGGCTATAAGTCAAGGAATGCTTAGACCACTAGAAGCTGGAAGGGACAAGGAATGGATTCTCTCCTAGAGCCTGTGGAGGGAGTGTGGCCCTGGAAACACCTTGATTTTTGGACTTCTGGTCACCAGAACTGTAAGAGAATCCATTTCTACTGTTTTAAACCACTCAGATTGTGGTCATTCATTATGGCAGATACAGGAAATGAATACACTGTTGCTTGACGATTGCACTAACTGCTTCTTAAAAGTCTCCTTAATAAAGCTTTTTTGGGACTGATTTGGTTCACCTCTCCTGTATAAAAATGGCTGAGAAAGGATAGGAAAAATGGCTCACCACAGACATCTTGAAATTACTTTCTGTCTTTTAGTTACTCTCACTGACCTGTGCATGCCTATACAGGCAGATAAACTCAGCAGTTATATGGTGCTTGCTAGTAGATATTAAATATTACTCTTCCTAAAAAAAAGTCATAAAGTTTAAAAAAATATCCCTCAAAACCTTAGGAGACTGACTTCGTAAGAAAGATGAACAGTGAATTCTTGTTATGTGGCTGGTGGAAGACAAGCATCATATACCCCCACCAGTGATGCCTTACAGAGAGACGCATGCATCTCATGCCATTGGCCTTGACACTCTTCTTGCCAGCAAAGACCTTACAGTCTGACTGTCTGTTTAGAATCTGACTGATAAGAATTGGAGTTGGGGAGGTGGCCAGGAAGAATGCTTGGAAAGACTTTCTGGAGCTTATTGGAGAAATTTTAACAAGCAGGTGCCTTAAATAAAAATTAATTGATATCCTTGACACGAACTACCTTCAAGCTGCCTAGTAGATGACTGTCTCTTGATTCTGAAAGCAGGTGATATGGAAAACATGTGACAGTCATCTAGGACTGTCATTCTCAAACTTTAGCATGCATCCGAATCAACTGGAAGGAAAGCCTGTTAAAACATAGATTTCTCGGCCTCACCCTCTGAATTCTGGTGACAGGAAGTCTGGAGTAGGGTCCAAAAATGGGCATGTCTAATAAGTAAGCGGTTGATGCTGCTTGATGCTGGGGTTCCAGGGACCACACTTGGAGAAAACTGGTCCAGAAAATTGATGTGAGTCAAGTATATAGTGATCTAATTAAGTTAGCTGGCTTATTGACAGATATTTGGGCTCCTTGTACTGAGAGCAGTATCACCACGTTTCTGTGCTAAATCCCTCAGTATACTTTGCCTGCAAGTACGTTTATTTGGTGACAAGGAATGACTTTCTGCAATATGTACTTCAGGGACACATTCGTTGTGTTTTTATCACAGCACACCTGCCCAGTGCTTCCCATATACAGTGACCAAGCCACTAATCCTCCCTAAATCCAACACCTGCAATGACCTTCCCCTTAAAGGTCCCATCCTTAAAGGAATCTTTAAGTCCCCACTAGGCCATTCTAATAAGTGGTAAGCGACACGAAGCTAAATAGGTAATGATCCCAGGGCACGGGGTTAAAGTATTTTTCCCAGGTCACTCTCCTTATCTGAGGTGCCACGTGGAAATGAAGCTTTCTCTGGTGCCTCAGTGGCTTGTTGAGGGCAAGGATGATGAAAACCGCTTTGGGAGCTATTTCTAAGTGGTCACGTCGCTATGTCTTTCTAAATGATCAACCACATTGTGTTAAAACATTTAGTACCACATAAGCTGCTCCCCTAATTTCTTATAAATGTGCTTTTAACTTCAAGCCAGTGAAAGGCACATCGTGGTGATGTTTTTGAGAAAGCAGGGAAGAAAAAAATGAATCCAGATGTTTGTTGAGGCAGAACCTGAGCCTCGAATTTCATTTTCTCTCGTATCCAGACCTTGGTGAAACAACAGAGGAAGGTATTGGGCTGCAATTGTAGGCAGCACAAAAACAAAGCTTGAATCATGGATTGCCAGCCGAGGAGGCGTCCGCTTGGGAAGGAGAGATGCCAAAGACCAGTGATACTGCTTTCAGTTATGTGCACTGAGGGTTTCCAACCCTGATGGATATGGATTCTAGTTTAAAATATCACAGGGAAGAAAAAAATAGACGTTCCCATGGCAACATTTTCTCAGGGCCAGCTCTTCTGTCTTATTATCATGTCTTATTTAAATATTTCCTGGAATCAGTTTAAACTGAATCCCTCTGTGGGTCTTCTATTTTCGTGACCATGGAGAGCGTAACATCTGGTCAGAGGTTTTCTTTAAATAAATTGTGTCGTTGTAGGCAAGTCCATTGATTTCCATATGTTTGCTTGTGCTTACAATAGCTGCAAATCTAATATCATGTGAAAATTTCATTAGCATTCATTTCCAGATCTCTAATTAAGAATGTTAAGTTAGCTAAATCTAACATTCCTTCAGGAACTGCGGTAGACACCTGCCTGCAGCTGGATACTGTACCATTTGTCACAACCTATGCTGTGCTCCAGCCCCGTTCTAAAGAGCATTACTGGGTTTCTCTGTGAGCCACCTGGTGCCCGATACTTGCAGAACAACCCTCCATAAATGTTCCTTTGACATGTGATTTTATCAAAGCGATCTTTTCTTTATTTTATTTATTTATTTATTTATTTATTTATTTATTTATTGAGATGCAGTCTCGCTTTGTCACCCAGGCTGGAGTGCAATGGTGCAATCTCGGCTCACTGTAACGTTCACCTCCCAGATTCAAGCAATTCTCCTGCCTCAGCCTCCTGAGTAGCTAAAATTACAGGTGTGTGCCACCACGCCTGGCTAATTTTTGTATTTTTAGTAGAAATAGGGTATCACCATATTGGCCAGGCTAGTCTCGAACTCCTGACCTCGTGATCCACAAGTGCTGGGATTACAGGCCTGAGCCACTGCGCCCAGCCTTCTTTGTTATTCTTTATCATTCTTATAAAAATTAACATATCTCTCCCCGACCATCCTCCCATGATGTTTATTTTTCCTGCTTTGTCTTTGTCTTCCCTAAACAATTGCTTTTGTGACTCAGAATTCATTCATGTTCCTCATGTTTCCAGATGGACTCCTTCACTTTAGGCTGTGCACTGACACCAGCTTTCCAGCAGAGAGAATCCACTCTCTTTTTTCTTATTTCCCTCTTTTTGAAAGTGATAATTTGATGGCATGTCATGAGAACTCATGAGTGCCCAAACAACTTTTTTTGTTTTTTTAAGGCAGAGTCTCACTCTGTCACTCACGTTAATTGTCTCACAGCCAAGGAAGTCAAGGACGCAAGACACACAGAGTGAGATAGAGTGGAAGTTTAACAGGCAAAAGAAAGAGAATAGCTCTCTGCTGGAGAGAGGGGTCCTGGAGGAATGTATCATTGGATTCACAGTGAAATGCAAGGGGGTTTATCAATGCCTGGTGAGGAGGTGGTGTCTGATTTACATAGGGCATGAAAGATGGGTTGGACAAGGCGTGCCATTTACTTAGCGCACAAAAAAACTAGGTGTATTATTTGCATACGGCACAAATTTTTGTTAGCCCCCACCCTGATTTTTTTATTATGTAGGTAGATTCTCTGCCTGACCTGCACCATGTTGCCCATTCCTTTACTGTACATGTGGTAGCAAAAAAAAAAAAAAAAAAAAAGGAAGATGGAGACTTCATGTTGGAAATGTCTGGCACCCAGGTAGCCCTTTTCTGTTGGCACAGCTGCTGGCACTTCCCTGTACAAGCTTCCAGCTTGCTTAGCTATGTGTGTAGCTCAATTTTTCAGGCTGCTCTTTATTAGAAATATTTCTTGGGCTGTCTTTGGTGAAAAGGGAAGTTCTGCTGGGGACTCTTTTATACTATCTGCCTAAATCATGAATTTCTTTCTACCTCCTGTGTCCCATTCACCTTATCAGTGGTTCAGGAGAGATGGTGTTTTAGCCAGTCAGTCCTGGGCTACCACATCTGGACTGGGATGGGCTGAGGCTGTGCTTATGACTTCCATCAGAAATTTAACCAAGGCCGGGCACGGTGACTCACACCTGTAATCCCAGCACTTTGGGAGGCCGAGGCTGGCGGATTACAAGGTCAAGAGATTGAGACCATCCTGGCCAACACGGTGAAACCCCATCGCTACTTAAAAGTACAAAAATTAGCTGGGTGTGATGATGTGCACCTTTAGTCCCAGCTATTAGGGAGGCTGAGGCAGGAGAATTGCTTGAACCCGGGAGGCGGCGATTGCAGTGAGCCAAGATTGCACCACTGTACTCCAGCCTGGCACCTGCCAACAAAGCAAGACTCTGTCTCAAAAAAAAAAAAAAAACAAAAAAAACTAAAAGAAAAGAAATTTAACCAATTCCAAATGCTAGTCTTGCCAGATAGCCTCAGGCATAATGATGGTGTTAAGAGAGAGAAAGATAACGCTTGCCTCAAGGAGTATAGTGTACATTTCAAAAGGGCCTTTCATCTTGGCGGTTTTCTGGTTTATCTGTCACAGAGTAAAGAGGAATCAAATCTGTGTTGAACGTAGAACTGGAACTATATGAACATAACAATAATCACATGGCTGTTGCCAGCACAAGAGGACCCCACAGTAGCATAAGTTAAACAAATGGTGGGTGTGTTTTAGTTTTAGAGTTTGGCATCACAGTCCATTTCCTAGTACTGCTACTTAACTAGTCAAATGTTCCTTGGGCAAGTTTTTTCTTAAGCCCTCTGAGCATCAGTTTCCTGATACATACAATATTGAGAACAATGTCTGAAATACTGAATTATTATAAGGATTTAATCTAATAAATATATCCGCCATATATTGAGGGACGCATAGCAGGCATTCAAAATATGGTGGACAGTACCAATTATTACAGGGTTGCTTATACTTTGGGTCATATTCAGCAATGTTCATAACACGGTACGTGCTGCAGTGCAATTTCAAATATTGATACACTAAGACATGTTGAATCTTCCACTGGCATCATAAAGATTTGAATCTGGGAGTTGGCAGTTGCAAAAAAGAATTCCTTTGGAGAAGCTTGGCCATTCCTTTGAGATATATTAATTCTTTAAATGTTTGATGCATGTTATCATCAGTAAGATCCAACTGGTAATATTTACCACAGATAGGGACTTCATCACATCTCAGCCACTGAATTATGTACCCTTCATGTAAGATCCCAGAAAAGGGAAAAACAACCTTACAGGATGAAGTCATCTGCCCAAGAAACCCAGTGTACACAGACAGTCTGAAATCAGGTGGAGATGGTTCTCAATTGTCCACTTGCTGCCTGTGTATCCATGTGCGCCCCTCTCTTGTCCTCAGGGAGCCTAGAGGTGGGTGGGGAGAGATGACACATCTGAATTTATCAGGGCAAGGGACCTTCTGTGCTGAGATCCTCATGCACGGCCCAGGGAGCCAGTGTTCTATCACCCAGAGGAGGTGCAATTTAATGGAGTTTTCTAAACCTAATTCCAGGCACCCAATCTCCACATTCAACCTGCACTTAATTTTTGTTTTTATTCATACATTTCAGTATAATTTCTTTTTTTCCCTCTGAATAAATCTTTCCATTTGTATTGCTTTCACATGCCAACTGAAAACATGACACGCTTCTTGAGTTTGGAAAGGAGAGCTTTATTTCCCATAAAGAGTTGCACCTTGAGGGTGGCCATTCTGGCAGGCTAAGAAGCATAACTTCCTGTCAGAAGCAGAAACAGACACAAAGGGAACAGGAATTTTGCTGAGTAGGTGGCCGACTATGCATATTTAATAAGCTATAGGAAGTGTCATGAATATTTATGAGAGGAGAAATATACGCATGCACAATTGAGCTTCATGCCCCTTCGTTGGTCCTATGTACAAAAAATGGCAGCATTAGCATGACCTGAAGGTGGCGTTTCCAGCCCTCTGACATCAAAAGGTGAAGCAGAGGGCACAAAAACCCTCACTGGGCATTCTCCATAGACTGGCCAGAGCCACTCCCTGGTAGGTGGTCTCTTATCAGGCAAAGAAGAAGGGGTAGCATCTGAGAGTCGGTTGACACCAGAGTGGAGTTTGAAAGTGTTGGTCTCTGTTCAGCCTTAAGGGAAGAAAGCATCATCCTAGTTATTGAGGGAGTGGGTATAGCAAGGCCTGTCTGATCTATCCCATCACAGCCGAGAACTCAGTGTTCAAGGTTACCCTAGGGTCCCCTTGGCCAAGAGATGGTCGCTTCAGTCAATTAAAGGGCTTAGAATTTTATTAACTTACACACACTTTTGGCATTTAGATTTTTCAATCATATTCCTCTCATTTTAGAATAAGGATCGCACTGTTTTGTTTGACTGGTTCAACTTTATTCCTCTGGCCCTTTGTTTTTAATCCCATAGAGCCAGGATTAATAGTGATATGAGCTTTAGTTTCCATTTGGTTTCAGGAAATTCAAAACAAGAGATCATTGTCTTCTAATATTTAATTATATAGACTGTGCCAAAGTAGACATTTTATTATTATTTTATTTTGATTCTTGAAGTTTCTGTACTTGTTTCATTTTCACAGATAGGTGGTACTCTCATTAAAATAATCATCTTTTATTCTTGTGTATCAAGTTTAAAGAATTTAATTTACATTTTATGATTTAATCAACATCTGTGAATGTCCTTGGAGTTTATTGTTTTAATAAAAATGCTCCTTAGGCTCCTGATCCATCTTAAACTTCATTGCAATCCTGGCATATTTATTAATTATTTGATTTTATACAGTTTTATGATGTGGGACAGATGGTTGATGACTAGCTCCTTTGACACTGGTAAAATGAGACATGCAGCTTTAACTTTGTATAAAATTATAATAGATCTAGTGCAGAAAAATGAATGTAAAAAAGTAGCTATTTTTTTTCAAAGTATCTTACATTTGTATTGGCCTCACTGATGCTGAGCTCTGCAACATTTCACTTAAAAGAGTCTTCAGCAAACACAGTGTCTCATGCACCTTCCTGTCCTGGAAATCCTATTTTAGCCAAGGACATATTGTGCCAATGTCTGAATCCTGGACAGTCTCTCTTTATGTTCTGGGGTTATTTTTAAAGTGTGTGTGACATATAGATTTATTTGCACTGAATAGGAAATACATGTCCACAATCTATTGTTTAATAAAAAAAAAAAAAAAAAAAAAGCAAGCTAGAGGACCTGATACACATTGGAGGGTTGGGATTAAAATCTTGGTTCAAACGGCTTCGGTTTAAGTCTTAACTCTGGCTTCCTAGGAGCTGTGTAACACTGGCCCACTCTGAGAACCTCTCCGTGTCTTCATTTTCTCATCTGGTGACTAAATGACAGACTCTTAACTCACAGGATCCTGGTGAGGATTAAATGAATTAATATGTGTACACACAGAGAGCAGTGCCTGGCACACAGTGAGTGTTTAAAAATATGCATATGTCATTTTGCAAAAGAACAAATTTTGGAAGAACATATCCATTCATCTAACAAATATTTACTTAGTAAAATGCTACCAGTGATTACCTCTAGGTCATGGGAATGAGACAGACAATGGCAAGAGGACTGAGTTCCTGCTTTATACGCTTAGGCATTGTTTTAACATTTTGCTTGTTCATGGAAGATCTGCTTTCTAGGGCAGAGGTTCGGAACAGACCTGAGAGCCAGTCTGTGTGTGGCATCCTGCATCTGCATTTGCAGTTAACCGTGTGACTTGGGACAAATCTTCAACTCCCTGTGCATCCATCTCTTCACACTTCCAGTGGAAATCATAACAGTCCCCACCTTGTATGGCTATTGTGTGGATGAAATGAGTCATTACATGCATTTCACTTAGAAAAGCATGGGGTTCCTTGAAGGACAGAAGTGATTGGCAGCTGTAGCAGTAGCAGAAGAAAGGGTAGGGTCAAAATCTGCAATGTCCTGAAGTTCTCATGGTGTTTGTCTTTAAAATCATTTAAAAAAAAAAATAGAATTTAGAAAACAAGTCCCTGAAAAAAATCAATAGAAATCCAAATAGAATTGTGTGTTTTGTACTTATTTCCATAATTTCCTATTCTTCCCACAATAGTTTGTAATCCTTTAGCCATGTATAAAATTATTTTCGAGTCTCTTATCCAGGTTTTCCTGTTGGTGAAGTTTTTCCACTTTGTATCTTATCTCTTTCTTCACCACCTCCACTTCCCCCTCTTCTTCTTCAGTAGAATTCACTTTGCTCTTAAGGGTCTTTTGCTTTCACCTTGTTGAGAGGAATCACAATGTCTGTTTTTTTTCTGGCCAGATTTGCTTTTCTAAGAAAACCTGATGATTAATAAAGCCATATGCATCAAAATGGGCCCACTAAACATTTTATCTACTAAGGAACCACTTTATTTAAATCACAGTTGGAGATTCTAAGACAGATTTGGAAACTCAAAAAGAAAGGAAAGGAAAAGGAAAAAAAGCTTTTGATATTGTCATCAAGCGATTGACAATCTATTAGTAAAATTAAAGAGGCATATAGTCAGCAAGGGGTATTTCAAATATTTAAGCAGGGAATGGTACAGGGCGTCCACAAGTGGATGCCTTCGTGTGGCCGCCTTGCCCGCATGCCCCAGGGACTTCAGCTGTGAGTGTGAGCAGGAAGCAGGAGAGAAGATTTCCATTTATTTTATTTATTTTTATTTTTTTGGAATCTCACTGTCTCTCAGGCTGGAGTGCAGTGGTGCCATCTCAGCTCACTACAACCTTCCCCTCCTGGGTTCAAGTGAGTCTCGTGCCTCAGCCTCCCGAGTAGCTGGGATTACAGGCATGTGCAACCGTGCCTGGCTAATTTTCCTATTTTTAGTAGAGATGGGGTTTTACCATGTTGGCCAGGCTGATCTTGAACTCATGGCCTCAAGCGATCAGCCTGCCTTGGCCTCCCAAAGTGTTGGGATTACAGGCATAAGCCTCCGTACCCGGCAGAGAAGCCTTCCATTTATAAAGCTTAACCCACCAATAACTGTGTCAGAGGCTTTATCTAATGTTTCATTGAATCACTTAATAACCATACAGTATTACTAGTCTTAATTTTCTGGTGTTGCACAGAGGATGCCAGAACTTTCGTAACTAACCTGAAGTCTCATAAGCGAGGGGCCAGGACTCAAATTCCGGCTGTCTAGCACCTTGCAAGACCCCCTGGTGTCTTCAGTATATAGCAAACGTTCACTGCCCTGGAAGAAAAATTCAAGGACAGCAAAGAACAATCACAAAACAATTTCTGTATTATGTGATGCTCATTTTCCTCAGAAGAATCTAGCTGGATTGTCCATGAGCAGACGGATATTTGAAGAGATGATGTGTTTATGGAGAACTCACCTCTTTTTCTCTGCAGCAGTAGAGGTTGAAGCAGTCCATGACAACTGTGCAAATATACAGGGATGCCCCTCTCTCCTGGTTATACCTCATTCCTGTCCTGAAAGATGGGTTCCACTGAATTCTCTCTTTACTTGGATCCATCCCTCCTGAATGCTACTGTATCTGAGAGTTGTGGGAAAGCCCAGATTTGCTTCTCAGCCTTCCTTACAGCTGCCTCTGGAATGCCCCATCCTCAACTCTCAGTCCTTCCAAGTTACTGCTCATCAGACACAACTTTCATTCCTTCCATCTTACTTTTCTCAAATGTGCTTTCTTGAGCCCTTCTGTTACTGGTGCTCCCATCCAAAGTGTAACTGTTACAAGTTGTTCCACCGTATAGACACATGCATGCATATGTTTATCACAGCACTGTTCACAATAGCAAAGACATGGAATCAACCTAAACGCCCATCATCAGTAGACTGGATTTTTTTTAATGTAGTACATCTACACTGTGGAATACTATGCAGCCTTAAAAAATGAGATCATGTCTTTTGCAGCAACATGGATGAAGCTGGAAACCATTATCTCAAGCAAAGTGACACAAGAACAGAAGACCAAACACTGCATGTTCTCACTTAGAAGTGGGAGCTAAACATTGAGTACACATGGACACAAAAAAGGGAACAATGTGTACCAGAGCCATACATGAGGGTGGAGGGTGGGAGGAGGGAGAGGATTGAAAAACTCCTATTGAGTACTATCCTTATTACATGGGTGACAAAATAATCTGTACACCAAATTTTACCTCCACTACACACATTTTACCTATGTAACAAACCTGCCCATATACTCCTGAACCTAAAAGTTAAAAATCAACAACAAAATGTAACTCTTCATCTCGATTAGAACAGAGTAGAGGCACTCGTTCTAGGTCTGTTCTGGGAAAGACACTCTGCCACTCTCAAGCCACAACCTTGAGTAGGAGAAGATGAAAGTGTCCCTCCAGGGGTCTGTGCCATCCTGGGAGAAACACAGTGACGTGCTCTGTGAGGTAATGGGAATGTGTGCAGAATGCATTGGAAACACTGGGAGTTAGCTTTGCATCGGCTCTTCCCTCTGTTTGGAATGCTGTGCCCTCTCTATACCGCGTGGCAGCTTTGAGCCTCAAGACTCACAAAATGACCTTTCCTTTGCTGCCTCCACATCAACTCAAGCAAAGCTAATCATCTATACTGCTCCTTCCACTGCAATTATTTTGTTTAGTTGCTGGCATTGCCAACAAGTGGTTTTCCAGAAAAAGAACCACATCTCCAGTCTAAGGCTTGCAGGAAGTACTCAAACACATTCACTGTCTGAAAGTGTGATTGAAGAGTTGAACACATGAATATAAGATTCCTTTTTGGCTGGGTGGGTGAAGAATGTGATTTCCAGGAAGTGGGACCTGATTCTTGAAGAAATTGAGAGTTTGCACCATTATTAGTAAGCACCTGGACATTTTCCAGGTTTTCCTGAGAAACACAGCACTACATTTTTCTGGGTCTGGATGATCTCTCTTTATAGCAGGGTTCTCAGCCTCGGCACTGTCAGCATCTTAGGCTGATTAATTCTTTATGGGGGGCTGTCCTGGGCACTGTGGGATGTTTCTCGGCATTGATAGCATCTACCCACTAGATGGCAGTAGCACATTCTCCCCAGGCTGTGACAAGAAAAATAGCTGCCGACATTGCCAGGTATCCCCCAGGGCAGAGTCACCCGGGATTGAAAACCCACTTTATACTCAACAAACGTTAGCTCTCTTTAGGCATGAAAAAGACCTTGCTATAAAGTCAACCAGCCATAGAAAATTATTGAATTGATTTAACCATTTTTGAGAAATTGCTGTGGACCAGTCAGGCTATACTGGGTGCTTTATACAAATTCTATTTAATCCTCAAGTATTATCATCTCCATTTTGTAGATGAGGATATAGGATCAGGGTGCTCAGGCAATGCGCCCATGTGGCAGAATCTGGTATATTTCCTGGCCCTAACATGCTATACACCCACATGGCAGAATCTGGTATATTTCCTGGCCTTAACATGCTATAGCAGGTTGTTAGCTGTTTAATGCATGCCTCCCACAATGCTTCTACTCTTTTTGCAAACATACAGTTATATCTACATGTATGTGTTGGGCTGTGCAAATAGGCAGAAGTTTGAAGAGAAATCAGACGTGTGGAACATGTCCAGATATAAAAATAAATACTCTGATAAATATGGACCTTAAAAAAAAAGTGTCATGAGCCTAACTTAACTTAATCATGAAAGCATAAATATTAAGCCAAAGGAAATTTTTCACCAGGCATCCTTTCAGTACATAAACTGGCGTATTAGAAATATTTAGTTCACATGACTGTTTTTACTAGATTTTTCATCAGAATTACTTCCACAGTTATGTTAGATCGGCTGATATTTTAAAAGCATTGTTCTTTATCCTCCACTATAAAAGCACAGTATTAAAAACAAATAATAATAAATGCATCTTTAAAATGTTGAAAAATAATAAGTAAATCTGTTTGCAGTGGAACAGAATCCAGCTGCACTCTTTCCCTGTTTCTCTCAGAAAGGAATAACTTCAGCAACAAGGAGTCTGCCCTTTCTGGGAGAAGGGGTCATACTAATATTTAACAAGAATGTCTCATGTTTGCTTTTCACTTCATGCCATTTCTCTAGATATTCTAATGACAAAAGGTTTTAGACTTGAGAGTGCTCATGCAAGTAAACATCAGTCCAATCTAGGTTTTTGTTTTTGAGGAAAAACTGTGTTATTTCAGCAGCTACTGCTACACAGAAGAGGTTCCGATGCAAGTTCTTTTCCAAGCATCCTGAGTTTTTGTTGTTAAGGTCCATATTAATCAAATCAAGTAAAAACCCATGAAAGGTGCCAACCAAGGGAGGAGGCAGCATGATACATCAATTTTCTAAAAAAAAGAAAAAGAAAGAAAAGAAAAGAAATACTTTCTTTTTTTAAATGGAATTTTGTTCCGGTTTTGGCATTTTGAGATGTTTTGTTCACAATAAGAGCCATTGCTCTATATTAGGTAACATCTTTTCCCCCTTGCAGCTTGAAATGAATACCAAGAGCCAGGTTCACAAGTCGGATTCCCTTTAAAGACACGTTTGATTGCAACGCTTTGTTGACTCTGTTTGATATCCTCCCCGAACTGCATGACTGAGCTAAGCTCAAGTTCCGGGTCACCAACTTGGGGAACAGGCAGCTGCTTCAGTGCCTGCTGGCAGAGAGGTCGTTCTCTGGGTCTGGTTTGCCACCTAGTGGCTTGCTGTGGTATTTCCATTCACCAGACAGCTTTAAAAGTCATTTGTAGCTGTTGAATGCTATAATGAATTACGACAGAAAACAGAGGCACTAAGCAAAGAAGGCAGTCAGAGAGACCCAAAACCAGCCCTGAAAATGACAAAGACTTGATTACAAATAGAGAAGAAGCACTAAATAGTTGGTCTGAGAGAAAAACGCAGAGCATGTTGCAAGGGTATTTGGGGTATACTCATTTATTCTGGGTGTATTTCCCATATGATTAGTTTTAAAAAAAATAATTATAGAGGTAGAATTAATTTAGATGTCTTGGAAAATTTACACATTTTTAATCAGTTCAGCAAGTTGAAAAATTGAGAGCCCACAAACATTTTTCCCAAATAGGAACTGCCTGGTTGGCTCACAGGACATAAAATGACTTTGTCTCCTTGGAATTAATTCATCATAACCAAATGCCTCACAGGCATATTGCTCTTGTCAGTTTCTGTAAGCAATTTCACATGTATTTTCACACTGGATATTTACACATTTTAAATGTTAAAAGTTACCTATATCTTTTACAGACTTATAACCCAGAGAAGTTATTTTTTGCCATAACTAAGGGGAAGAAGGCAATTTCCCTAGAACTAACCTTCAATTTCTCCTAAACTCAGTACTCTCAATTTTTTTTCACATTTTTTGTTCCACCCTCTTCTTTTTAATATTAATAAAGGATGTCAAAATATCTACTGTACTGGCTTTCAAACATTATCCAGCACAAAAAACACTGTACCTCATGACTACAAACATAATTATATACATGTGTGTATGTTGAGCAAATATTTAATGAAATGATATTTGTTGTCATTATGTGTTATGTATTCTGATATATCCTATTAAACTTGCTGTATGTTTTTTTCCTTTTTTAATTCTCACATTGGCCCACTAATTAGCTCTTGCATTTTGAGCTTAGGGTGTGTGTGTGTGTATATATATATATATATATACACACACACATACATATATATCTATTGAATTTAGTGTTTGTGTATACATATACACATATAGATACACACACACACTAAGTTCAAAATGCAACAGCCTATTAGTTGACCAATTTGTGTTTGTGTGTGTGTGTGTGAATGTGTGTGTGTAGTAAGTGCATGTATATATATATAGTAAGTTCAACATGCAATGTATATAAACACTAAGTGTATATGTACACTAAGTACATAGTATATATACACTACATAGGTATACTAAGTATATAGTATATATACACTAAGAATATATACACACATGGAGATATAACTACCCCACAGAGGCACTCATGGTACTCACGGGCAGGATCTTGCTTAGTTTTCCACCTCTTACCTGAGGTCTGGTGCCTGGAATGCTTCAGTTGCCATTTCCCAATTGTTCCACCCACAATGTGGCAGGGAGGGAGCCTGCTGTGGGCCGCAGAGAGGAACCAGGAGTCTGCCCCTGCTCTGCGCCTACCTGACCGTGCCCTGAGCCCTCATGCTGGCTGCATCCCTAGAACCCCTGCCTGGGATAACTTATAAAGTGGCAAGGTCACTGGGCTGACGATAGTCGCTGTTCCCACCCTGTTTCTTCCCGAGCATTAAAAGGAAAGACTGCCTGTAGTTCTCATCAATATCATTCGGTTCAATGAGTGTAGACGATGAACTCCCTTGACTCAAAATATCCTAATGCTACGGAATATAGGCTGTTGAGTCAGGATGAGAAGGAATATTAAACATAGAAATGATACCTTCTACTCAGAAAATCACCATATACTGAGGGCTGTTAGTCCAGGACTATCACTGTTTCATTTGGGTCTGACCTAGAGCCCTGATTCTCAGGAAGTTACATATTACTGTGAAATAATAGATATACCTGAAGTAAAACGTTTGGTGATGCGCATTTCTAATAAGTATTTGTATATTCTTTTTTTCTGAAGTCCTTATGCCCTGCTGATCAGTTTCTCCTAATGTCATCCTGTGTACCAATGGGACCTCCACTGCTGAGCCTCCAAAGAACAGTCCTTTTAATGAGGGGACTCTGGCACAGTGGCCCAAAGGCCTGGGAGATTATAGAAAATGTCTGAAGGAAAGTGGGGTAAGTGGGAAGGATCTTGTTTCCTGGCTCCATAGGGACACTGCCTTTCTTGCTAAAGCTGGGTACAGCCTTGATGTGAATAGATTGGGGAGCACCAGGAATGTCCCTCACCTGGGCTGTAGAGAAAGACAGTGAGCTTGGAAAAGGCATGGCAGGTGCTGAATGTCCCCTTGGAGGAATGAAGGCAAGAAAGACCCCTACAGCAATGGGGAAAGAAAGTCCACAACCCAGAGGAGATCTGGGATTTCTGATGTGTGAGATGAGACACCAGGCATTTACGTATAACGTATGTATAGTATTTTTAATCCATCATATCCAGGCGAGCAAGATAAGTAATTTCATTTTTGTATCACTCGCCTCAAAGCTGCCTGTTGAGGCCCCATTCTGCCTAACAAATCACCACCAGCTTAGCAGCTTACAACAAAGTTCCCTGTTCAGAGTCTCACAGCACTGAACTCAAGGTGTCCGCCCAGCTGAGTTCACGTCTTGGGTGAGACTAAGGAAGAATTCATTACCGTAGGCATTCAAGTCATTGGTGCTTCTGTCATCGTGACCCAGTGATCTCGAGTAGCTGCCACCTCTGGGCACCAGACAGGAGGGAATGAGGCACACATCTTCTTTGAGTCCAATCAATATTATCAGATTCGACTTTTTTCTTTCTCCAACCTTCTCCTCAGTTAAAAGCAACATGAGGGTGGAGGGCAAGATTCCAAACCCCCTTTGGTGACCGTCACCAGTATCTTCCCCTTTAACTCTCTTCTTCCCTTCCCCCTGGCTTTGGAAACTTTGGGACTTTTTTCTCATTTGGGACATTACATAGAGACTAGCCTGACCAACATGGAGAAACTTCGTCTCTTAAAAATACAAAAGTTAGCTGGGCATGGTGGCACATACCTGTAATCCCAGCTACTCGGGAGGCTGAGACAGGAGAATCCCTTGAACCCAGGAGATGGAGGTTGCAGTGAGCTGAGATTGTGCCACTGTACTCCAGCCTGGGTAACAAGAGCAAAACTCTGTGGGTAAAAAAAAAAAAAAAAAAAAAAAAAAAAAACCAGCATGTCATAAGACCCGAAAATGGCGCTACAGGACATGATCAACTCCCATGGGACATGGCAGCAGAGACCTAGAAAGTGGAAATGAAAGATGTAGCTGCTGTGTTCAGGAATCTCAGGAGTGAAGGAGATTTCAGAAAGAGAAAGGCTCTTCAGAGTATATGAGAAATGAACACAGGTCTGGCGCTGGAAAACAAAACAAAATGCAAAATGCATGGATAAAGATGATCTTCTAAAGAGAACCACATTCTACTTCTCAGCATATGGGGCCAAGAGCATTTAAGAGGCATCCCAAACTCCCCAGTAGACCAATAGTAATCATCGTTATTAACCTCAGACACAGGGTGTTGACGTGACTGGACACATCTGTCCTTGTGAACATACATACTCACAGGTGGAACGGGGAGGTAACAAGGCAGACACCTTTAGAACTGCTGTAAACTGGGAGCTGGCTGGAAGGAGAGCAGCCGACAGAACTTCGTACACACATCTTGGAAGAAACCTTGAATGTAATTGAGTGCTACAAACAGCATTGTAACACTTCTCAAACCCAGACATCACTCACTGAGGGAGAATGAGAGTTAAGTGTAAGTTGACACCTAATAAAACCCAAATATATATTTTTTAAAAGTAAAAGAGAAAAGTCTCATAAATTTCCTATAATGAAAATTAGTGCAATGTAGGAGATTTCAGCTATGGGAAAAGAATGATAGATTATACAGAATGTTTTGTATTATTCCTCTCTGTAATTATTATATTAGAATATTTAGGCTGTTTCAAATTTTTTATTATTTCCAAGAGCACTGAAGTGAACATGTGTACATGTATCTATATGTACATGTGTGAGTGTGTTTATGTCTAACAGTATAGGTATTATGTGTATACATAGAGTCAGACAGCTCCTGAGATCATGGATTTTGGCATTTTTGACAGAAACTGCAAAATTGCCTTTCAAATGACCAATTTATACAGCTATCCCAAGCCCATGAAAATGGATTATTTTTGTCATAGTATTGTGAATGCTGAATATATCGTATCATTCTCATCTTTGGCATTGTTTCAGATGACAGATAATATTTCATTAGTTTTTAAATGCACATCAATTCCACCTTAAGGAGACGTATGATGATTTTTAACCAGTTAGGAGGGGCTCGTTGTATAGGACACCTGGAAGGAGCTTATGGAGAGGAGCACAGCCTCACAGTTAGACACGGAGGCTGTGGGTTCAGATTATCTGGATGGAACTCTTTAAGTACCCCCACACATCCCCTTGTTAACTCAATTCCTTGACAGATTATTTAAATGTGTCTTCCTTTCCTGTAAAGTAAGGTTATTTAAGGATTAAATGAGATAATACGCTGGGCATGGTAGCTCACACCTGTAATCCCAGCACTTTGGGAGGCCAAGACAGGAGGATAACTTGAGGCCAGGGGTTCGAGACTAGCCAGGCCAACACGGTAAAATCCCATCTCTACTAAAAATACAAAAATTAGCCAGGCAAGGTGACACATGCCTGTAATTCCAGATACTTGGGAGGTTGAAGCATGAGAATCACTTGAACCTGGGAGGCAGAGGTTGCAGGGAGCCAAGATTGTACCAGTGCACTCCAGTCTGGGTGAGACTGTGTCTCAAAAATTATAATAAATAAGGTAATTCATACGATGGATTTGCACAACATGTACCACATAGTAAATTTCCAATAAATAATTTTTACTAACATTTATTATTACACTAAATTTAGCTCTGAGCATCCTGGCAACCAAAGCAAAGAGAGTTCATTGTTCAATAAAAAAGAATAATATAGGCCAGGCCGGGTGGCTCATGCCTGTAATCCCAGTACTTTGGGGGCCAAGATGGGGAGATCATGAAGTCAGGAGATCGAGACCATTCTGGCCAACATGGTGAAATGCTGTCTTTACTAAAAATACAAAAATTAGCTGAGTGTGGTGGCATGTACCTATATGTCCAGCTACTCAGGAGGCTGAGGCAGGAGAATGGCTTGAACCTGGGAGGTGGAGATTGCAGTGAGCAGAGATTGCACCACTGCACTCCAGCCTGGCGACAAAGCGAGACTCCATCTCAAAACACAAAAAGAATAAGATAATAATCACAGATACTTATATAGCATTTACTATATTGGCCCCTGTTCTAAGTACTTTATGTATGTTAAAACATTTTGATGAGAAACGAAGCTTCTTTGGTTGGTCACATTGTTGAATTCTGGAAAGAATTTATCAACAATTGATTTTATTATGCAGAAAATTATCATTCCAATCTTTCAATGAGGAAACTTGGATTCAAAGAAGTTAAATATCTAAGATCTCACCTCCAGCGAATGGTCAAACAGATTTGAACCTAGGTCTTTTGACCCCATAATCTTCCTTCTACATCAGAAAGCCTTTCCAGAAGGCTCTGTGTGAATCTGAATACTGCTTTGAGAGACACTCTGAGAAAACTCTGACATTCAATATCTTAAGGCTTGATTTAGGACTCCTGCAATGCACATGCATATATATGTTTATCTGTAAGAGTTTATAGTTGAAGACTTTTTTTTTTAACCAAGAGTGTAAATGCAGTAGTAGCAGGGTACACAGTAGATTTCTGCTGGGATGATCAAACTTTGAATTCATGGAATGAAACTGATTGAGGAACGATTTGCTGGATCTAGTCTAGAGTGGCCGGCGGTGTGTCAACCCCTGAGCCAGTGGTGTCCCACCCTGGAGGTTCTGAGAGAATGGTACAGGTCACCACCAAGGCCAGCAGGGACACCAAGGGGGTTTTACTGGTGACACCTTAATTGTAATGGTTCTTAGTGGTTCATACACTCTGGTAACAAGTGTTTGAAAGCACTAGTGGCAGTTTTGCAATTTTTTATATGCAAATGTGCGTGAGCGTGTTCATTAGTTCACATACGTGTGACGTGCTAAAATACGTTTTCATTCCTGTAGCTAAAATATCTCAATACTAGAAATACTTAAAACTGGTTTGGTCCATTCAAAACATTCTGCTAAAAGTTCTTCTGCATGTTATCAAGCAGAGGATAGCTGCCTGGGAGATAATCGTGTTACCAGTCCTTAACAAGGAACTGATATCTTACTTTTTCAATCCTGTCTCAAACAGATAATATAATACGAATTGGTTTCCATCGGTTTTATCCCTTCTCCAGACTGGCATTGCTTATTTTAGCGAGAATTTAAAAAATGGCTGGTATCACCTTACAGTTGTATATTTCTGAAACCTCAGATGGGTAGATGCCCAGAGAGATAAGATGCAAATCAAGTCCATCAGGTTATCATGATGATAAAGCTGTCTGGATAATTGTAATATAAATGTCTGATATTTTTCACCTTTACAAAATAAGGGAAGTAGAGGTAATTTTGTTTGGTAATCGACTTATATGGAATATATTTAGAAATGTAGGGAAAAGTACAATGTTCAGTGCATGCCACCAATTATATAATGCTGTCTCAAGCAAATCAGTCTCTGTCTGCCCTAGACTCCACTCATTTAAAATAAGTGAATGAACTTGACAACATTTGGCTTCATAGAGATTCGGCATCCTGTAATAGACATCTCATGTCTTTTACTGTATGCAATGCAAAGAACAAACGAAACTAGGCAGAATTTTTTCTAACTCCGTCTTTTCTCTCTTTTTGCCCCCCAGACTATGTCAGAGAGTCACGATGACCTTGCACAATAACAGTTCCACCTCGCCTTTGTTTCCAAACATCAGCTCTTCCTGGATACACAGCCCCTCCGACGCAGGGCTGCCCCCGGGAACGGTCACTCATTTCGGCAGCTACAACATTTCTCGAGCAGCTGGGAATTTCTCCTCTCCAGACGATACCACCGATGACCCTCTGGGAGGTCACACAGTCTGGCAGGTGGTCTTCATCGCTTTCTTAACGGGCATCCTGGCCTTGGTGACCATCATCGGCAACATCCTGGTCATTGTGTCATTTAAGGTCAACAAGCAGCTGAAGACTGTCAACAACTACTTTCTCTTAAGCCTGGCCTGTGCCGATCTGATTATTGGAGTCATTTCCATGAATCTGTTTACGACCTACATCATCATGAATCGCTGGGCTTTAGGGAACTTGGCCTGTGACCTCTGGCTCGCCATTGACTACGTGGCCAGCAATGCCTCTGTCATGAATCTCCTGGTCATTAGCTTTGACAGATACTTTTCCATCACGAGGCCGCTCACGTACCGAGCCAAACGAACAACAAAGAGAGCTGGTGTGATGATCGGTCTGGCTTGGGTCATCTCCTTTGTGCTTTGGGCTCCTGCCATCTTGTTCTGGCAATACTTTGTTGGCAAGAGAACTGTGCCACCAGGAGAGTGCTTCATTCAGTTCCTCAGCGAGCCCACCATTACTTTTGGCACAGCCATTGCTGCTTTTTATATGCCTGTCACCATTATGACTATTTTATACTGGAGAATCTATAAGGAAACTGAAAAGCGCACCAAAGAGCTTGCTGGGCTGCAAGCCTCTGGGACAGAGGCCGAGACAGAAAACTTTGTCCACCCCACGGGCAGTTCTCGAAGCTGCAGCAGTTATGAGCTTCAGCAGCAAAGCCTGAAACGTTCCAACAGGAGGAAGTATGGCCGCTGCCACTTCTGGTTCACAACCAAGAGCTGGAAAGCCAGCTCCGAGCAGATGGACCAAGACCACAGTAGCAGCGACAGTTGGAACAACAACGATGCCGCTGCCTCCCTGGAGAACTCCGCCTCCTCCGACGAGGAGGACATTGGCTCTGAGACGAGAGCCATCTACTCCATCGTGCTCAAGCTTCCGGGTCACAGCACCATCCTCAACTCCACCAAGTTACCCTCATCGGACAACCTGCAGGTGCCTGAGGAGGAGCTGGGGATGGTGGACTTGGAGAGGAAAGCCAACAAGCTACAGACGCAGAAGAGCGTGGACGATGGAGACAGTTTTCCAAAAAGCTTTTCCAAGCTTCCCATTCAGTTAGAGTCGGCCGTGGACGCAGCCAAGACTTCTGATGTCAACTCCTCAGTGGGTAAGACCACGGCCACTCTACCTCTGTCCTTCAAAGAAGCCACCCTGGCCAAGAGGTTTGCTCTGAAGACCAGAAGTCAGATCACTAAGCGGAAAAGGATGTCCCTCGTCAAGGAGAAGAAAGCAGCCCAGACCCTCAGCGCGATCTTGCTTGCCTTCATCATCACGTGGACCCCGTACAATATCATGGTTCTGGTGAACACCTTCTGTGACAGCTGCATACCCAAAACCTTTTGGAATCTGGGCTACTGGCTGTGCTACATCAACAGCACCGTGAACCCCGTGTGCTATGCCCTGTGCAACAAAACATTCAGAACCACTTTCAAGATGCTGCTGCTGTGCCAGTGTGACAAAAAAAAGAGGCGCAAACAGCAGTACCAGCAGAGACAGTCAGTCATTTTCCACAAGCGCGCGCCTGAGCAGGCCTTGTAGAGTGAGGTTTTATCAATAGCGGTGACAAAACGCACACATCAACCCACAGACCTTAGGAGGAGAAAGGTGAGGGTGGGGGTGGTTTCTGGCGATGATAAAAATGGTTTTATCGCCCAGATGTGAACGAAGTTGCCTGATGACTGATCCATTGAATAAACCCATTTTAATAGAAAAAGTCAATACCAATTCAGCAAAAAACAAGCAAACAAAAACACTACTGAACATAAAGAAATTTATTCTGAAATAGACTTCACATGTTTTTTTCTTAAAGAGGAGAAAAAATATTGCTTCACAGCAATTATATACCCAAATCGATTTGCCTGGGTCTTTTAATTCCCATTAGCTTTGGAATCTCAGATGAGGATGAGCATAGCTGGCCCAGTTCCCACATTCTTCCCAAGGATCCCAAAAGTGGGAATCCAGACCCCACGTGGAACGCTGCAGGCTCATGAATCTGTGGTTCCAAAATTATTTCCTATGTTGCAAAGCTGAATCTTCTTGTCCCAATAGAGCTTTCTGTCTTTTCTTTGGTGTGTCGTTAAACTCTATTTGTGGACTTGATTCTTGATTCTTGCAGAGTACTGTTTTGTGCAGTTCAAGTTTCGTACAAATAAAAATACTTAAGTATATATATATATATATATATATATATATGTGTGAGTTCTGCACGCACACACATAGTGTATATAATATAATGGGAAACACTGAACTGGCAAATTCTTCCTGCAATGTACACTTTCAGTACTTTGGTAACTGAGGTTCTCTAGGATCCTAATGCAACATAAACGTGAAATCAGCCCAGTATAACGTTTTTGAAACCGGGGCTGTTTCCCACAGAGAGCAGCCAGGCCTTCCCAGCAGGTCTGTGCAGAGTGGACGGGCTGGTGAGTCCGCTGAGCACCGTGGCTGCATCAGGCTCAGTGTTAAGCAATCTCCCTTGTTGATGCCTCGACAGAGCTGAATAGGGGCCCCTCTGAGCTCAAAGAACGAACCACATCCACACGTTTGAATTTCATCATCTAAATCTGAATGTTTCAAAACAAAATTTCTGCTATCTAAACTGCTTGAAACTCAATAATAGTGTCACGTTTGAATGTCACACACAGCAATATATATATATATTGGCCATATATATATGGCAAAGCAAAAAAACAAAAACCATGGTAAGACAGGATGAAGGAGAACACTGTGTTTGATTCTTGCTGAATGGCACCTTCTAAAGAAAATAGGGCTTGCACCTTGTTGCTCAGCTGTGACCAGTGCTTTCTGGTGTGCATCGTGTAACCTTCACCCAGGGAGAGGTGAGGTTTAGCAAGTTACGTGTCCTCTGAAGGGAGAATTACATTCTGAAAAGTAATGCTTCAAATTGATTTTCTTATCTTTTGGTTAAAAAAAAAAAAATTGCATTCTCCTTTGAATTGACCAAAATGTTAACTGTTTGATTTGGGGAGGGGATGGGGTG
Source organism: Cheracebus regulus (assembly GCA_963574635.1). Taxonomy (NCBI): domain Eukaryota; kingdom Metazoa; phylum Chordata; class Mammalia; order Primates; family Pitheciidae; genus Cheracebus; species Cheracebus regulus. Next base: position 53,749 of record CAUYQU010025167.1, read on the forward strand.
CTGCCATCAGTCATTGTCGTTGTTGCTGCTGTAGTTGTTGGGGTTCCTTTTCCTTTTGCCGGGCTGTTTGGGGAGGGGGAGGGGAGGGGGGTGGGGGGGCGGAGATATTCCCTTTGTACAGGGCATTCGTGTTGTGAACCCAGAGCTGGGTAGAAGCTGCTTTTGTATTCCGTGTGAGGTGGTGTTTACAGGCGACTTTGACCACAGTGGAAGTGTACTCAGTGGTGTCTGTGTATCTGAACTATTTAATTTCGTGTTATGTTTATATGCAGAAATATTTATGGATACTACACCAAGTGTTTATTTAATGTTGATAAATATTACTCTTCAGTCTTCAGTCATGGTGTCCTTTGAAAGTGATTCTTTAAAGTCCACTTGAGCAATGAATAGAATACACTGAGCTTTCCTGTGGCTCAGAAGAAGAAACATGCCATCCTGTTGGCATCACCAAGTACCTGACACTTTCTAGGTAATAAAAAGTCAACTGTCACTTCAACATCAATGTTTAAAATCACCCTTTAGTTAAATCTGATGGGAACAGAACAAAGCAACCCTCACCATTGTGTCTGAAATTATTTTACACAGGGGAAAAAACAATCAGCATAATTGTAAGAATGATTTTGGGGGGCCCATATTCAACCAAAGAATGAGGAAAAAAAGATAGTTTTCTAACATGTACAGCAAATTACAGAATGTCATATCCACCTGTGAAACGTCTAGTAAGCAATTGCATCTCTATTTTGTTACTCAAGCTGGCTGGCACTAATAAATATGTGAATCTTATTCAGTGTCCCAGCACTTCGGCACCTCCCACCCTTTTGGAAACTCCTATCTTGCCTCCCTCCCAAAAGGACTGTTTCTTTTATTTAAAAAAAAAAAAAAATAGAATTAAATTTTAGAAACGGAGAAACCCTGAAATTTATCAGAACTTTGAGAGTCAATTACAATCTCCTTAAACATGATTATTTCCTTATCCTTGTCCTTTTGTGAGGCTAATAATGGCAGAAAAGGAACAAATCTAAGACTCTAGGTCTCCTTTTTTGTTTTGCTGGTTTTATTATAGAATCGTTTTTAAGCCTCTTACAGATGAAAGCTGCATTTAAATACTATCTACTGTCTTTATAGAAAGGTATGTCCATTTCTTGGGTCATTTTCAGAGAAAGAAAACAAGTAAAATAGATTTTTCTTTTGAATATGAAGAATTTAAAAGTACAACTGAAGATGTAGTGAGTGTTTATAATTGGACCTCAGTTACACATGCATTTCTCAAAAGCCTTGTCATTAGAGAAGGTAATCAGCATTTATATATAATCAAAATATCTTCATCCCAAACTGGGAATTGAATTATTTCATGCCGTATGCATGAAGCTTGCAGACATTTCAAGATTAGCCACTTTCATTGAAATAAGAAAATGATCCGTCCTAAAATAAACTACACATGGAGAATCTCTTTCTGCTCTTTCTGCCTCTCTCTTTCTCCTCTTTCTTTCTGCCTCCCTCTCTCTTTCTCCCTCTCCTTCCTTCTCTCTCTCTCTCACAAGCACACACACACATTCTCTCTTCTCCAGGCATTGCCAGATGGTTAAGAGAAGTGAGCTCTCTCTGGCCCCCCGGTTCCCTCGGCTCTGCTCTTCTTTGCCCATCAGCTCCCTGTGGCCTCTATGCTAGCTCTCTCTACTCTTCTAATCCCCCCTTGCCTCTTAAACCCAGCCTTGACTCTCTACATGTCTTTCATTTATGTTTACCCTTCAGTGTACAATAGTTGTAGATTCTAACGGAATGAAAACAAAAACAAAAAGCCTAAGTGTTAGAGGCTGCAGTGGCTGAAGATCTAGAAGGCATATCCACTTTCTCTGTCAGAATTCCCATGTTGCCCATGGCCACGGGGAGCCCCTTTCCATATCGAGAGAGAAGCTGGACTGCAGAACTCTGCTGCAAAGTTGGTTGTTTCAGCCCTGAGGGAGGAAAGAAGGATGCCAAGGCTCCGCCACAGCAGAGAAGCCTAATACTAGTGCGACACAGAGAAGGATTCCAGGGATCAGTCAGGGTGTCCTGTGCTTATCTGAATAGAGATGATGCAAAAATGGAGACCTATTCCAGAAATTGCACAATCTTCCCCTGGGAGCTTCAGAGGACAGGTGAAGGTAGTGCAGTGTAGTCAAAGCAGCACTGAATTTAGGATGAGGAACCCTGAGTTCCTGGCCCAGTTTGGTCACTGCTTAATTACATGTCCTTGGGCATGCTTGTCACTTAACCTAAACTTTCTGGGTTTTCTCATTGCTCAAACTAAGCAACAACACCAAAGCTTCTCTAATCTGCCTTCTGATGGCAAATCGGTCAAAACTGAGGTCAGTAACTACCATGATGGAATTAAAATGGTATATTGGATGAATGCTTGAAATTTTCAGATTTTATATTCTTTAAAGTTATTTACTTACTATAGTTCAACACCACAAAATCTAAGGAAGCCTTGACATTTTTTGGTAAACCCAGAGTTGTATGGTTTCAAATGCTACTCCAACCCAGGGCCAGAGGTCTGGCAGCCTTACAAAATATAGTTTCTGGGCAGCAGGTGTTTGCTTTGGTTTTACAATAACAGTTCTCATAATAGGACTGAAACTGCATAGAATACAATACTCCGAAGTTATTTTTTAACCTAAACGACCCTAATTCTAGCACATCCTCTGAAAGAATATTTTGCTCCCATGCTATGTGCAACGAACTTATTTAAACAGTATCAACTCCAGCCCTTAATAGGTTCAAGGACAATTTTACTACTTCTTTTCTACAGACTTCAGTTGTACTCTCTTTTTCTCTTTCCCTGACTCTAAATATTCAGCCTCTCCCGGCATTAATGTTGTGTGAGTCAGTATTGCAGACCTAAGGGGAAGATTTCTAGAATGGTAACCCAGTGCTCTTTAGAACTGGAGAATTTCATTTTCTTTTTCTGGCTTTAGTGTTCATGTCTGGGAAAGGAGGCACACGATAAGATAATAAAAATGAATAAAGAAGATCTAGTTCATAAAATGACTATATTCCATATAAGTTTGTAACTGCACAATGTTTTGTTATATGGCTCAAAAAATGATCAACTGTTAGAATTAATAGGCATGCATTACATTCACAGCTTCACGCACAGATGGACAGTGCGTTTGGGTATATGGAAGTCATCCAAATGCGTAGCTAGAACATTAGGCTTCTATTGGTTCTGGTAGAACCACAGAGACTCGCACAGAACTCTGGTGAGACACCTACAACTCTGGTCTGTGCTGAGACCGCCCTCAAAAAAATCATCTAGAGAACCAAAAAGGCTCACGTCTCAGTTACATTCTACATAAAAGGTAAAGGGGCCATATTTTCCACTCCAAAGAAGTGTCAGTAAAACTTCCCTCACCCAAATTATAATCCAGTAATCCTATCTTAAACTAAAAAGATTATCCCCAGAATGTAAAAGCTTACTGTTGTTCTTTCTTGAAATCCAAAATGCTTAGCAGTTCTGCATTTCACATAAAAAACTCAAAACTATTTTTGTCCTGTATTCTGTGAGTTCCTTGATGATAAGAGATTGGGTCTTATTCATCACTCTGTATCCTGTGGCTCACATAGAATCTGGTAAATTGCATATATTCAGTAAATGTTGAATATCTAATAACCTCCTTATTAATTAGTATAACATATTATCAAAATTCTGTGTACATCAATGTCCCATGCTGCTACTGTAGTCAGGAGTTATTTGGCTGTGAAATGCAAAGTGTTCACAAATAAGGTTATCTAATAAAATATCCCTGAGCAATAAGGAGAAATATTTTAAATAGACTTGAGTTGTAAACAAATCATTTAGAGTCCAAAAAGGAAAAAGAAAATGTACTCTCTCTTTTTATCCCTAGTTCTAGATACTGGATTTGTTTGATACTAGTTATTGGATAAAAGTCAGAAACTTTACCAGATTGGTCAACAAAGAGAAATTTTTGATTGTATAAAAGAGTAAAATTCACTGAAAGGATAATTCTTTTGAAACAGGCTTCTTGGTTGCTTGCTGTAGTAAGAGAAGCAGCTGGAGAACGTGGAGAGTTCATATAGTTTTCTGTACAAGTGAAGATCTATAGTTTGGCTTACAAATCCTTGCATGTAGTTTTGCTTGGTGTGGAAAGTCATTAGGAGAGAATCCTTTATCCTGTTCTGCAAGCAATGAAACACATGCTCTCCCTTCCATCCATTCCTCATCCAGTGCCTGGGCATTTCCAGCCTCCTCCATGTAACACTTCAAACTTCCTTTGGGCATCACTTAGAGCTATGTGATGGCCACAGTTTGGGCAAGGTCCTTCTTTCTTCAAATATAGGAATTGTTATCAAGTTTGGTGCAGACTTGAGGAATAATTACATTAAAATGGGCTTCCACGTTGGTGAATCAGCATGCTGATTTCTCTTAGCAGGAAGCTTTCAGGGAAATGTCTATGAATCATTTAAAGATGCTCTCTGGTGGATAGAGAAACCACAGTCCAAAACCAGATGGGTGTATATTTGCTTTGTAAGCAAAGGGCATGTATCATACTCGCATCTACAACAGTGTCCACATCTTTGCCAAAGGCACTGAATTTTATCTTTATTACCTCGTGGCCAGCACTTCCTCAGTAGGCATTTCAGGTGTGTCACAAACCATTTTCATTTGAATTCTGAAAAAGTCAATCGTCTGTAGTCTGTACTATAAAATGATGCCTGCAACTTTGTGGTGAATATTATCCCCAAGTTAACAGTGAAATAAGTAAATAAAACTATTATTGAACAAAGAGTGTGGTTTGCTTTTATTTAATCCAGGGTCTATAATGTGGCAGCAGCTTTTTATTGTATAAAAGGGTAGAATTCATCAAAAGGATCATTCTGAACAGACTGCTATTTGCATTGACTTCTTTCTTTTTCACACCAAAAGAACTTTCTTTAACAACCCTCGTGGTACTCTCGTAATCCAAATACTTCCTGATCATGTGTTTAGAGGAGCATAGGCATGTGTAAACTATAGCTACACACATAGTCCTTCCTCCAAAAGTACATGCGAAGAAAAACATTTACCTGTAGATAGATATACGGAAGGGGAATTTTTTTCTTTTAAGGAATGCTTATCTTTTTTTTTCCAGGTGTATTTTTGTTTCTTTTAGACTCCACAGAAAATATTTTCTCACTGAAGATAAAAATACAAGCTTCATATTTTATTACACTGACTTTAAAATCTCTGGAAGTGAAGGTACAAACTGAAGTTACTCTGGGCAAGAGATGACATATTTTTGAATGGCATGCTTGAACACTTCATGGTTGTTTTACTATTTTACAACCTGTACCATAGAAACCAACCATTGCCTCTATAGTCTTTAGTGCAGGAAAGAACAAGAAGGAGTATGAGAGACAGAAAGAGAGAAAGAGAGCTACATTTACAGCTACATAGATATAGAAAGGGATTACATATATACATATATAATGTATATATGTGTATATACATACTTTCTCTCCCTTGCAACTTTTTCTGGCAGTCATTACGTCTTCATATCTTCATCCTCAGTTTACAATTTGAACCTCTGCTCACTGAAACGTTAGACATCCCCTCTCCCTCTCTGTTTTGCTATTTCATGCTAGAACTCTTAGATCAATGTAGGTGTCCAGAAAAGAAACTGCATTTCTCACTACTCTGTAATAGTAGGCATTTTTACGTAAAACTCGTATGAGATTGAAGAAGAAAAAATTTCTGTTTTGTTATATTCTTCTTTAATTTGCTGCACACATTCATGCAATATGAAATATTGACTATGGAAAGAAACATTGGCTGAAAGTATGGAAGATTAATAAACCGTAAGAATATGTCAATGTTGGAAATATCTATTAAGTAGGAGTTGATTTGCAACTGAAAAGTACTTTGTTGGGGAGTTGATAAATAGCTTTTGGAAAAGCTTTGCCACTTCCTTATCCAAATGGTTACGTGGAGAAGAAATTTTACAAAATATGACCAACTAATCAATTGATTTAAATATTTTCCCCAATTATTATTTTATTTGACTGAACTGAGATATTTCACTGGTGAAATAAATGTTTCTGTCACAAGAATCATATATGTCTAATAAAAATTAATATTTTTTGAACTACACAGCATATTTTTTAAAGCATTAAAAATTAACATGACTTAAGCAATAAGCATGAATGATCTTTCATCAAAATTGAATCTCACCTAAAAAGGTTTGGAAGAGTATAGAGAGAGAGCACTTTTTTGAAAAGACATCCTGTGGTCCAGAGCATTTACAGGGTCATGAAGAGGATGCAGCCAGCTGTGGCTTGGAAGTGGAAGTTCCTTGGTCTAATTATGGTCATTCTTGGGCTTTTTTTGCCTACCACCCCTTCACTTTAATTCTTGCTTCTGTTTCTTGGAGATGACATGCACATATTTCACTGGAACTTGCCATTCTCCGTGAGAATTAAACAACAGCATACAGGTTATGAAAACGCGGAAAGGGCCTTCACAGTAACAGTCTGTAAAAGATTGGTTTTCATTTCAGTTATATGGAGAATAATGACGAGAATCACGATGGATTGTGGAGACACTCGCTTTCTTTGGCATTGTGTTTCTAAAGAGAGTATTTTAGCCATAGTTTATAAGAGTAGAATTACTAACTCTGTCTTGCAATAAAAGGGAAAGAGAGTTGAAGGCGATGCAGCTAGTGAGAGATGTTGCTGAGATTTCAACTCACATCTCCAACCCCCAACCTTTGATTCTGCCTATTTTGCCACCAATCATTTGCCAATTAACTATTGGGAAATATCTGAGAAATCAGAAATCTCTGCAGGAGAAAAGCATTCAGATAGATACAGAAAACATAATCCATAAGGCTAATTTATTTATTTATTTATTCTGAGACAGAGTCTCACTCTGTCACAAAGGCTAGAGTGCAGTGGCGTGATCTCGGCTCACTGCAACCTCTACCTTCCAGGTTCAAGTGATTCTCCTGCCTCAGCCTCCTGAGTAGCTGGGACTACAGGTGCTCGCCACCACGCCCCGCTAATTTTTTGTATTTTTAGTAGAGACAGGGTTTCACCTGTCTGGTTGCCAGGCTGGTTTTGAACTCTTGACCTCAAGTGATCCATCTGCCTCGACCTCCAAGTGCTAGGATTACAGGCGTGAGCCAGCGCGCCTGGCCAGGGTTAGACATTTTTGTTAGGAACCAGAAGGTGTCTTTTGATTCCCACATGCTAAGCAGGCATACCTGTGTAGACCGAAGATGAGTAAGGTGCACCTGAAGAGCACACGTGAGCTCTGAACCCCTGGTAACACCCAAAAAGTGATGGGCTCGTCAGCATGTAAACGAAGACTGATCCCAAAAAAATGACGCTTGCATCAATTTTTAAAATCTTTTGATCGATACCGTAAGGTTCCTTTGTAATTCTTTAAAAAATGATTGCATCATACTTCTTGGAATTTCTCTTCATTCTAGACAATGCAGTGTGCTAGGATATTTACATGGAAATCCACTATCAATGCTCTGGACTCACTAAATGACATGTCCCTCATCATAACATCCTGTGTATAATGCATGTATCTATCAGACTTCTTCCCTAATTCATATGACCAATTGTTCTTTCCCATTAAAAAATGGGACTTTGATTTTAAAAAGTCTTATCTGTTTTATTTAGGGGAAACTATTTTTAATATCTATGTCCGCTGTGTATGTATTTGGTTTAATCTCAGCCCATGTTTTTGTCATGACACTGACTAAACTCTCCTTATCTTAACTAACTTACCCTTCTGAATCAAACCATTCTCCTTCAAGCAATTAATTCATAAAGATGACAAAATTTGTGATTTGTCTTCTGATACAAACAGCCACTTAGAAGCTATAAATCAGGTAGAAAGTGGAGTGTGGTACAGTCACACACTCACCAGAGGGATGATTCCTTGACATTTAGTTTGATAAGGCCAATGGAATTTTGATAATATTCTAGCTTATTAAACCTTTGACCCATTTATGAGAACAGATCTCTAAATGTGACAACTCCTCTATTCTGGCTTCTACAAAACAAAGTCCCTTTAAAACCTGACTGCGGCTGGGCACAGGGGCTCACGTCTGTAATCTCAACAATTTGGGAGACCAAGGCGGGGGCATCACCTGAGGTCAGGAGTTTGAGACCAGCCTGGCCAACATGATGAAACCCCATCTCTACTAACATTACCAAAAATTAGCCTGACGTAGTGGCGGGTGACTGTAATCCCAGCTACTCAGAAGGCTGAGACAGGAGAATCACTTGAGCCCAGGAGGCGGAGATTGCAGTGAGCTGAAATCCTGCTATTGCACTCCAGCCTGGGCAACAAAAGTCAAACTCCGTCTCAAAAAAAAACCTGACTGCTATAACTGGTTCCACCTGCAAGGTAAACATTGTTAGAAGTTATTGACTACGTTATTGTGCTGCCTGGGTTACCTTGAAATGGAAACAGTCAATAGCAATTCAGACCAAAACACAGAAGAAAATAACAAAGACAACAAATGAAAAACCCATACTACCCACCATCTGCAGTGAGTTCCTTCAGCTGTGACTTTTCAGGGGAGGTTCTCCTCTAAAGTTAACTTCAGAACAATATAAAAAGGCCAATCCTTAGCCAGTAGGCCAGAAGTAAATATTTTCCCAGATACTATTGTATAAAATCACTCCCACCCTTGCTGTAGAACCAGTGCCATTATCTTGAGGTGTTGGACGTTGTAGAGGAAATAGCGGGGCCTCAGGAAATGATACGATAAAAGATGGCTCCCTGCACACCTCCCTCCTTACTCCGCCAATCCACACCCCTCCCGGCTTCAAGTTCAGACCTGCTAGGGCAGAACTACCACAGAAACCCAGATAGAAAACTTGCCAGAATTCTACTCCCTTTTTGATTGTGTGAGAAACAAACAGTACACGTCTAATACAAACTCTTTGCCTAGGTGGGAAAACAGAGTTAATAGACTAACCTTTCTCTCTGCTCTTTTCAACCTGTGGACAGAACCCCAACTCCCTAACATGTCCCCTAACCCAGAATTAGGGGTCACCTTCATATGTACTTTCTGCTTTTGGTTTGTTTGTTTGGAGACAGAGTCTCACTTCCTCTGCTGCCCAGGCTGGAGAGCAGTGTCATGATCTCTGCTCACTGCAACCTCCGCCTCCCAGTTCAAGCGATTCTCCTGCCTCAACCACCAGAGTAGCTGGGATTATAGGCATGCGCCACCATGTCTGGCTAATTTTGTATTTTTAGTAGAGACAGGGGTCTCACCATGTCAGCCAGTTCGATACTGGTCTCGAACTCCTAACTTCAAGTGACCCTCCCCACCTCGGCCTCCCAAAGTGCTGGGATTACAGGCGTGAACCATTGCACCCAGCCCATACGCACTTTCTAGTACACTTTAAGACCTTCCTGCTTCTGAAGCAAAAAAAAAAAAAAAAAAAATCAATGTGTGTGCTATTAAGCAGATTACATCTCCTGTTAGCTAAGTGGCAGCAAACAGTAGGTGACTTCGAGATGGAGCCAATGTTTAAAAACAGAGAGATAAAGACCATTAAAGAGAAAATAAATTCACACTGCTTATTAAGAGATAATGGATTCCTTTTGAACTTTCAGGTGTCTAAAATAATATTAAGATCCACTCAATGCACATCATAGATTAAGCCACCCTGTCTAGAATAGCATAGATTTTCAAGTCGGAAGGGGAATTTTAAATATTCTCCAGTCAAATTTACATTCAATGCAAGGGGCCTTTCCACAGCACCCTTGATGACTGACCACCAGGGTTCTGTGTTAATAACGGCAATGACAAAAAAATCCTACATATTAAATTAAGCAGGCCACTTTGTGTTTAGGCAGTTTCATTTTGTCCACCAGTTCTAATCTTGTCTTCTAGGGCACTGCTTTTCAAGCTGGGGTGGGGTGAAATACATGAGGACTTTCCAGAGAGTACAAGAATATGGTCAGTTTAACTGTCACTTTCCAGATCCTCAACTGCCAGAGGTACTCAGTCTCAGATCGTCCTGCTTGAAAAGATCATCTTCGTTACACCTGCCTTTCCACTGTACACCACATACCTCTCAGCCAGTCTGAATCTTACTCCTACATGCAAAAATATCTGGACAACAAACAAAAGGACATTTTCCCAAAATGCATGATTCCTAAGAGAATGTCTGTGGCAGAAGAGCAAATAAAGAGTCCTCAAGAAATATCGAAGAGGGCAGTGCCTTATTTCATCTAGAGAACTGACTTATATTGCATCCATCTATCAACCATCCATCCGTCCATCAATCCACCCATTCGTCCATTAACCATCTATCCATCCATCCATTTTCCATTCATCTATTTATCTACCGCAATCATCTGTTCATCTGTCCATGCATTCATTTCTTCATTCATTCATTCCTCTATCAGTCCACTTAGGAATTAGAATTCAAAAGTGAAATGGCCACCATAAAAACACATGTCTATGAATTGGAAAGTTAGTTCAGACATTTTTTTCTAAGTAAAACAAATGTAATTTAGCTGATCAGTTTGACAATAAGGACTGACTTATGCCAATTGGATTATATGGCTTACACTTTCCATAAGGTGAATGATAAAATCTACACTATAAAGTTTTGATAAAAATATACTTAATAAACAGAGATAATCTGGCATAAGTAGGAAATTTGAACTATTAAACTTATGAGAAAATTGTTTAGAGAACAAACTAAAAATATGCAAGGGATCTATAGCTTTTAAAGATTCTTTTGAGTGTATGTGAGACAAAAAAGAGAGAACTTTATCCAGAATATCATCACACAAGAACAGAAAACCAAACACCACATGTTCTCGACAAGTGGGTATTGAACAATGAGAACACAGGGAGGGGAACATCACACACCGGAGCCTGTCAGGGGGTGGGGGCCTAGGGGAGGGATAGCATTAGGACAATGTAGATGACGGGGTGATGGATGCAGCAAACCACCACGGCACGTGTATACCTATGTAACAAACCTGCACGTTCTGCACATGTACCCCAGAACTTAAAGTACAATTAAAAAAAAAAAGAAAAACGATTGGCAAAATTAAATAACTATGCATTAAACTGTACAAATGCAGCAAGTTACTTAATATGCATAGTCAAAAACATTCAATATTAAAATGAATCTCCATTGAAACTAAAACATTAAATCAAATAAATATCTTTAAAATCTGAAAAAAAGGAGAACTTGTGTAGAACGCAGAATAATGAACTTCATCAACCATATGACAGACCTCTAAATGTATGATAACTGCCATTTCTCCTTCCCATCACTTATTTGCCACTTTAGCCCTCCCTGATGATTGCCACCATTCCTCATAATGCATGTCTAGAGTATCACTAAGGCAGGAAGGAATTAGTGATCCCAGCAAGGCTCTCCCTGTCTTTCTGGAGTTCCAGCTCACACCCCAACCTGGCCCTAATGATATACTCCATAAACCTCACTGCCTGTACTGTAAGCAGCCAGCAAAAGACTATAGCAATGCTCACTTCATCTCCTAATAAACCGACAAGTGGCTTGAACACAATTTCTTACTCAGCCTAGGAGTAATCTCACTTATTAGGAGGTGCTGTAGCTGCCTCAAAGCACAATCAACCTAAAAGGAGAAGACAGTCAAAAAGTAGGAGCACGTGAAGAAAAAGAGGTTGAGGGAAAATAAGTGTGTATCCAATTATGCTAAAGATGAGAGTGCACAGCAATAAACAAGACCACTGATGACATCACTAGAGTCAGCAGTATTTTAAATATACAGTGGCGTCACATTCACGTAGAAGGCTAAGCTTTTGAGATGGTAAGAGGTTGCTATGTTCCTTGTGTCTTTCAATCCATTGCTTTCTCTATCACCACCACCATTCCTCCCCAGGCCTGACCAAACCCTGTCTGCAAAACTGTAGGTTGCTACAAATACTGCTCTGATGGTTAATACTGAGTGTCGACTAGATTGAAGGATTCAAAATATCGATCCTGGGTGTGTCTGTGAGGGTGTTGCCAAAGGAGATGAACATTTGAGTCAGTGGGCTGGGAAAGGCAAGTCTATCCTTTTCAGGAAGAAAAATGTGAAAAGGCGAGACAGGTTAGACCTGACTCACAGCAGACTTCTCAGCAGAAACCCTACAATCTAGAAGAGAGTGGGAGTCAATATTCAATATCCACAAAGAAAAGAATTTTCAACCCAGAATCTCATATCCAGCCAAATTAAGCATCATAAATGAAGGAAAAATAAAATTTTTTGCGAACAAGCAAGCACTCAGAGATTTCATCACCACCAGGCCTGCTTTACAAAACCTTCTGAAAGAAGTACTACAAACAGAAAGGAACAACCAGTATCAGTCATCCCAAAAAATTACCAAAACATAAAGAGCTTCTCCATAATGAAGAATTTACATCAGTTAATGGGCAAAATAGCCAGCCAGCATTAAATTATAATACTGAACTCACAAATATTAATATTAATCCTAAATTTAAATAGATTCAATGCCCCAATTAAAGAGACAGACAGGCAAATTGAATAAAAAGTTAAAATCCATTGGTATGCTGTATCCACATCTAACTCACAATGACATACAAAGACTCAAAATAAAGGGATGGAGGAAGAGAGCAAAAAAAAAAAAAAGGAGTTGTAACTTTTGTCTCCGACAAAATAGACTTTAATAGTAACAAAGACTAAAAGAAACAAAGGACATTACATAATGGTAAAAGGATCAATGCAACAACAGGAGTTAATGATCATAAATATATACGTACCCAATATAGGAGCACCCAGATACATAAGACAAGTCCCAATTGACTTATAAAGAGATTTGGACTCCTGCATAATAATAGTGGAAGATTTTTACATCGCATTGTTAATATTCGATGGATCAATCAGACAGAAAATTAATAGGGACATCTATGATTTTAATTCAGACCTGGAATAAGTAAATTTAGTGAACATTTATAGAATTCTCCACCCCAGGTCTATAGAACATACATTTTTCTCAGTATCATATTACACCTATTCTGAAAGTGACTATATATTGGAAGTAAATTACTCTTCAGTATTCGCATAGGATCTCACAGACTTAAATGAAATATTGGTTGGCTGTTTGTTATTTTCTTCCCTTATTCCTTCCTGTCTCTGTTGTTAAGTACAATTATCGGCATAAAAGAAGTTTTTAGTACCTTTTTAAGATTGCATTCTAGCCTGACCAACAGAGCAAGAATCCTGTTCTCTCTCCCCCTTTTTCTTTCTTCTTCTTTCTCTTATTAATAATAATAATAATAATAATAATAATACAAAAATTAGCTTAGTGTGGTGGCACATGCCTGCAGCCCCATCTACTGGGGAGGTTGAGGCTGGAGAATCTCTTGAACTCAGGAGGCAGAAATTGCAGTGAGCCGAGATCACGCCACCGCACTCCAGTCTGGGCAACAAAGAGAGAGACTCCGTCTCAAAAAAGACAACAGTGAGTTGTGATGGGGCCACTGCATTCCAGCCTGGGTGATGCAGCAAGACACGGTCTCTAAAAAATAATAACTGAATACATATATTTTGGAAGTATTATTTGAAAACCTTTCTTTCTGTCTGGGTAATTATTTACAGAAAAGCTTTGTGAACACAATCCCACCTGAGTGACTCACCTTCACGGCCCATTCTGCAGCAGGCATGATTCAAATTTACATTTCCTAAGTTACTACTCGTGAAGAACCACACTCCTAAATTTCATCCAGACTGAGCTCAGCAGGGCCACAAGAGCATGGGCTTATCTAATCCCAAGGACCTGCAGTCACCCAACCGCAGCAAACCCACACTCACAGCTGCGGGCATGCTCCTTGGAGAGCAGGTAATTGGCCAGAGGAGGCGTGTAGGTCAAGCACTGGATGGTGGCATTGAGAAAGCAGGTGTTGCCAAGGTTGTGGAGTCCTGCACCCACGCGGAAGACCCGCTCCCACCTCAGAGACAGTCGCTCCGTGGGGAAGAGCACTTTCTGTGGGGCTGGGACTCCATCACCACAGCTTTCATATGTGTGCTCACTGCCTGAGGAAGAAAGGGACAAGGGAAGAAAAGAGAAAGACGTAAGTCCACACACAGGTTGCACACAAAAAGGAAGCATGCAGTGACTCGGAACGTGGCAACAGAGAACTGGTATCCCATTTACTGGACTTTCCTGGAAAGCTCAGGAATAAACCTGGTCATCCCACGGACTTCTCAGGCTGCCTGGGTCTGGACTCCAAAGACCCCTCGAGGGATGGAGGGCATGGCTCAGAGAGAGTGGCTGAAGGAGCCAGGCCCCAGCACTCTGCACCACATCATGCCCCCAAGCAGCCCACTGCATTTCTCTTTCTTAGTTCCAGGCCTGACTTCTGACTGTGTTATACTTGGGAAAGGGAGACACAGCAAGTTCCATGGGCCCTCCAAGTACACAGATCTCCCTCGTATAAACCCCGCATCACTTTATAGCTGAAACCCACCAAGTCCATGTAAACACTCAGAACTCTCCCACCACATTCTGCTGTTTCTCCTACTAACTAGCCAACATTTAAGTCCATCCACTTGGTCACCCCAGAGTGAGGGCCTCTCTGCCAGCACACTTCACATCTGTACCCTGTCTCCTGGCTGGCGGGTCATCTCCACTCTTGTGGCGACTGGCTCCCTCTGTTTTGGGGTTGAGCAACACATATTTGCTCTTTAAAGACTCCAGCTGGTAGGAGAAGCTCTTGCTGGCAGGCTGGAATTCGATCTTCTGTAAAAGGACCTTCTTGGCGGAGGAGGCCAGAAGCTTCCCCAGTTCTCCGTCATCAGCCGAGTCCTTGCGGCCGGGTTTCAGGGCCTCCTTCAGTCTATCCACTATGGGCATGGTGCGTCACTGTGGGGACAAGAAGAAACAGAGCGCCAGGCATAACTAAGTCCCAGGACGAAGTCATCTCGTAAGAACTCCTCTTTGGTCACACACAAGGGGAGTCAAAAATAAAAAACAGAACAGATCTCCTCTTGGGTCATCATGGATGACAGCCACCACAAAAGCCAGCCCTACAAAGGAAGCATGAAACAGGGAGACCCGTCACTAACCACTGGGACACAGCAGAGCTCACAAAATGACAAGATGCTGCCACACATAGAGCTGAGCAGACAACAGTGGCCCTGAGGCAGCCAGACAGCCCCTGCCCGGTGCGTCTCTTCAGCACATACTCATCCAGTGGCTCTGGGCATCACTCTCGATGCCACTTCCCTCAAAAGGCCATCGTGTGGTCCGAATGTCTGCTCAAAAACAAGGGGATGCTAATTCTCACACACAAACTAGTTACACACACCCATGCAATGAATTCGCATGCAGGTCAGATAAGCAGGAATGTCTCCCAAGACCTGCACTCTCCAATATGAAGGCCACAGGCCACACATGGCTACTGGGCATGTGAAATGAGGCTAGTCCAGGTTGAGAGGTGCTGTAAGTGTAAGCGGCACACCAAATTTCGAACAGAAATAAACACCAGTATAAGAAGAAAATGTAAAACATCCCAGTAATTTTTAGATCAGTTGCATGTTGAACGGTAATTTTTCACACATATTGGGTTAAATAAATTATGAAAATGAATTTCATCTGCTTCTTCTTAATGCAGCTACCACATCATCATAAATTATATTTGTGGCCTGTATTATATTTCTATTAGACAGTGCTTGTACAAATTACCTTTCTAGGCCAGGAGTAGTGGCTCACACCTGCAATCCTAGCACTTTGGGAGGCTGAGGTGGGTGGATCACCAGGACAGGAGTTCAAGACCAGCCTGGCCAACATGGTGAGACCTCGTCTCTACTAAAAATAAAAAAATTAGCTGGGCATGGTGGTGCATGTCTGCAATCCCAGCTCCTCAGGAGGCTGAGGCAGGAAAACTGCTTGAACCCCGGGAGACAGAGGTTGCAGTGAGCCGAGATCATGCAACTGCACTCCAGCCTGGGCAACAACGAGACTCCATCTCAAAAAAAAACAAAAAACAAAAAAACCAAACCAAACCAAAAAAATACGAATTATCTTTCTAAGAGTGAGGAAGAAGAAAAAGAGCAGGCAGCAGGCCTAGAAAACAGCATCCATGAGACACCTACTACACATAAGCAAATGTCTTCCAGGCCGCTTACCAAAAGAGAGGAAGAAAGCCAAAGCAGGCGAGCGGGTAGATCACAGGCTTTGGAAGGTGGTGGCCCTGGGAGCTTCTATCACCCTTAGCTATGAAACCCAGGGACAACTACCCTGACTTCTCCAAACCTCCTTTTCTATTGCAACATAGCAACAGAAATAACAGTCTTGAGAAGTGCTTTAGAGCTTGTGACGCACTATAGTCCCTAACAGAGGATCGACACTATTGGTGCAGCTGCATAGAAACCTAACCAAGAGACCCCTGCACCTCTCCAACTGCTACCTTTGTATGCACCACTTTCTCTCCCTACCCACTACCTCTCAAGTAACCTTCCCAAACAGCACAGACTATTTGAGTCACAATTTCAAAATTATGTCCCTTAAATTGCTTCACGCATATCAGAAAAATGACGACTTCCTCTGGTATTCAGGACCCAGCCTGCCCTGGAAGAATCAGCAAGTCACGTGGACCCCAAAATTCTGCTCTAGTGAAAGGACTTCCTCCAGCACCTTTCATTAAGCCATTCAAATTGATCACCGTGGATCATCTAATTCCATACATGGATCAAGTATCTTTTTCTATAAAAACTTCTGTAAAGAAAAGACAGGTGCAGTGGTGTGGGCCTATAGTCCCAGATGCTTGGGAGGCTCAGCCAGGAGGATAACTTGAGACCAGGAGTTTGAGGCTGCAGTGAGCTACAATTATGCCTGTGAATAGCCAGTGCAGTCCAGCCTGGGGAACATAGTGAGACCTCATCTTTAAAAAAAAAAAAAAAAAATTGAGCCTGTACGAATAGTGTGGGGAAAAAAAGTTTCTGTAAAGAAAAAGCTTAAAAAAAAAAAAAAAAAAACTCAAGTATTATAAGTTGTCTGATTCGAGAAAATAAAAGAGCCTTTTCTAATGAGAATTATCTAAGACTTCTCACCAACTGAGCAATCACTGCTGGGTCACATGCAGGCAATTCAATGGAATCAAAAAATACACAGAAGCCTCGCAGACTTCCCTGGGATGTACAGATTCTGGCCTGCTGTCCCGCAGCACGGAACCAGGATCTTGGGTGGCGGGGAGGTGTGGGATGGGACTGAGTTTGGCTGGGCAGGTACTACACGGGGCTCCTGAATGTAAGTGCTCCTGGGCTCTGGTCTATTAAATCACCAAAGCCACAGAGCGGGCTCACAGCCTGTGGGAGGGACAGGGAGACCATCGGTGGAGGCCAACTCTCTTCCTGCACCATCTCTTCAGCTACTTCCCAGGGATGTGGCGTGGCACCGGTAACCCTCCACCCGGAAAAAGCTGTCCTTTAAGCTCAAAGAGCATCCACACGTGCACTCAGGATGAGGCGGGAAGATCATGCTACCTCATCACCAGTTGTTGTAATGCACACGATATGAACAACACTGCCACACTGCATCCTAACCCTGACACCAGACAAGCCCAGAGAACGAAAACCTTCCCACACCTGCCAGTCAAAGCCAGTCTAATCTCACAGAGAGTAAGAGGTAATAAATGCCAAAGTTTTGGATTTAATGAACCAGTAAAACTTCAACAACAACAACAACAACAACAACAAAACCTGAGGGAGTAACAGGAGTTGCCAAAATCTTGCTTTGCTAAGTGTGGATTTTCTCTTTCAGTAACATCTATGATGGTAATCGTGGATGGATCATTTCTCTTTCATTACCATCACTATGATTACATAAAATTAAGGTCCGTAAAAACAATTTATAGTGAAAACATTCAAACACACAAATGCAGAACGGCACAGTGAGCACATGAGCCCCCTTACTCTGCCTCAGTAATTATGTCTGACCCATCCTGAGTCACTTCCCATCCCCAAGTAATTCTGCGGCAAATCTCAGAGCTATGATTTCATCCATAAATAAAAGCATACCAACTCCCCAAAAGTGTGTAAGGAAATGATCTCAGAATAAAGGACAACCTGTAAAGTGAAGACATCTAGTCGTATGAAAAACTCCCCACAGTATCACTGCTTTGTGCGAGGACAGTCATCTATCCTGGAAGGTGAGAACTGTCATGCACCACTACCAACGTTTGAGAACCACTTAGGGAGGGGATAAACAAAACTTGGGGTGTAACCCAATTTCAGTCGAAGTAAGTAAACTTAACCCACTCCTTAGTGTAGATGCAGAGATTTTAAACACAATTTTTCAAGGGTGACAGGTCAACCTCTACTTCACCAATTTCACCTAAAACATTAGGCAATAACCTAAATAACGCTCGCTCGCTCTCTGAGGTGTAGAAGCCCGAGACAAGTGTTCCTGTAATCACTGGCAAAGCCCTCTGATGCACACACCATCAACGCTCTTCCCAACTCAGAGAGGATGCTCCCTCTGGTCCAGGCACAGCACAGGCCTCATCCACATTTCCACCTGCGCGAACCCTAGTCGGCACAACTTAGGCTAACTCCCTCTCCCTCCTCCTTCTAAAGTCACTTTTCCAGGATGAACTGCAATAGAGGCTCGCAGAGTCAAAACCACGTGCTGGGGGAAGGAGCCCACGGAAACAGCGCCTCCTGGGACTCAGCGCCGCGTTCCAAGGACCTCCCCGGCGATTCCGCAGCGCCTGTCCCGGAGCCCGGCCGGGGACACAGCGACCTGAGCGCCTCTCCCCGAGCCTGGCTCCGTGGCGAGCGTTACGTAAGCCCGGGCGCGGGGAGTCTCCCCTCTTGTGTGTCTGGGTTTAAGGGCCGCCACGCCAGCCCCAGGCCCAGACCACCCACGCCACCCGCCAGGAACAGCGGCATTGGAACCGCACCCCACCCCAAGCTCCGCGGCCTCCTCCACAGCCACGAGGAAGGCGTCCACCCCGGGCCTGCGCCAGCGCCGCTGGGCTCTGCGGCCGCACGGGACGCCCTGGCCCTGATTCCGACCTCAGCCTCTCCGGAGTCGGCCTGGATCCTGCGCAGACAGCGGGCACCTGCGGCCCCCATCGCCTGCCCAGGGCACTGCGGAGAGCGGCGAGGACAGCCCGGCCCCGGACCCTCCTTGGGGAGACCCCGAGCTCGCGAGCGGGAGGCGTATCCAGGGCCCTCCTCACGGACGGCCAGAGCCCTGCGCGGACAAGCGCCCACGTCCTCCCCGAGCGCCCGGCTGCGCCCTGCCGGCCCTCCCCATGCCCCAGGCCTTCGCGGAAGCCTCCTGCCCCGCCTGGTCCCCGGGCCTGCGCGCCGCCCCGACCCGACCCCAGCCTACCCCGGCCTCAGCCTACCCGGGCCTCTCCGCTGGCGCGCCACAAACCCCCTCAGCCCTGGCTTCTCCGGCCCGCGGCCCCGCACGCGCATCATCCGGGCCTCTGGCGCCTCACACACATGTCACCGCGACGCTTAAAGGCGCCGCACCCGGCGGCCGCGCTGCGCCAACAGCGAAAGGGTCGGGAGGCTTTAAGAGGCAGAGCTAGATTCGGCTCACTCCCTGTCCCCGCCCACCATCGCCTCCGTGACGCTTACGTCACCTCCCGATCACGGGACCCCGCCAGCCACGTGATGACGCAAGTGCGCAAAGCCGAAAGCGCTCCCGGCTCCTATGCTGTGTAGTGGTGACGTCTACGCAGCGCGCTTGTGGCACCGCTACTTCCGGGTCGGCGGAGCCCACCTGGCGCTGTTGTGGACGCCCCAGATGTGATAGTGGCGTGCTCCGCGCCCCAGAACGGGGGCTCGAGGGGCTCTGTCCGTCCCCGTAGCAGCTCCCCTGCCCAGTCTCCCGGGCGGGGAGAAGGCTGGGCTCCCACTCGCCGCTTGGCCGTCCCGTGGCTGCGGAGAAGCGGAGGCGCGGGCGCTGAGCCTTAACCTCCGGGGCTCTGAGGCCATCCCTGACGCCCACACGCGGAGCACCTGCAGTTTGGGGAGGGTGGGATCTGGTAGCGATCTGGGTCTGCCGGGGAAATGGTTCTTCGAGATTAGGGACACGAGTGTTGGACTTGACATTTTTAGGCTCGGATGATGCGCGTGCCGGGCCGCGGGCGGGAGGATTGCCGGAGCTGCGCAATCCCTAGCTCCACCCACTCCCTCCAAAAGCTTTGTCCTCTTGACAGACCTGCAAAGGTTTTAGCTGAGTATTTGTGAGCGCTATTGCTTTTGCAGTGTTTTTAAAAATCCTCTTGAACCGAGGCAACTTCGCTGACTTCCTCTCCATTCCCCTGGACGGGTGGAGAGAGTGTTGGTTCCTGGCCTGACCTCAGAAACTCAGAGAAGCACTGAATGGGCATATACTATCCAAAAGGCAGAACTTTGCACACACAGTCGTATCTTTTTCGACATTAAGTAGGAATGATGAATAGAGTGAGGTCATAAATAACCCAAAGCGAATCTCTATCCCTTCCCCACGGATCCTAAAGCAGGGACTGGAGATGGGGAGAGAGACTAGATGTACTTGGAACAAAATTCACCTTGTATTTATTACTTGGTTGCTGGTGTTTTTTGAAAAAAGCAAGCAAGAAGAAATATTGGTCTAATACTGAGACTATGCCCTATCTGTAAGAATCCTTGGGCCGGACGTGGTGGCGCATGCCTGTAATCCCAGCACTGTGTGAGGCCAAGGCGGGCAGATCACCTGTGCCCTAATCAGCCAGTTACACTGGATGCTTCTTTTAATTTTTCCAGGCTTCAATTTCCTCATCTGGGGGGAAAAGGACAATCTGTAGCATCTCTTTAATTCTTCCAGTAACAAAACCGATAATACTTGCTACAATTGCTGAGTTCATATGAAGTGCCAGATAGCAAGCTGGCCCCTTTACCAACATGACTTAATTCTCATAGCAACCCCACGAATAGATGTTCCCATTTTACAGCTGAGAAAACAGTGTGCACGTTCCAGCAAGCAAGTAGTAAAATAAGGCTTTGAACCCCATACCTTTCAGGCTCTAAGTTCACACCTTGAAATTCAGAGATAACCCCACAATTCTTTTTTATTATTTATTTATTTATTTAGAGACAGGGTCTCACTCTGTCACCCAGGCTGAAGTGCAGTGGCATGGTCATAGCTCACTGCAGTCACAACTTCCTGGGCTCAAAGAATCCTCCCACCTCAGCCTCCTGAGTAGCTGGGACTAAGGGCACACACACACCATCACATGTGACTAATTTTTTGTAGAGGCAGGGTCTCGCTATGTTGCCCAACCTCCACAATTTTTTTTTTTTTTTAAATGGAGTCCCACTCTGTCACCCAGACTGAAATTCAGTGGTGTAATCTTGGCTCACTGCAACCTCCGCCTCCTGAGTTCAAGCGATTCTCCTGCCTCGGCTTCTCGAGTAGCTGGGATTACAGGCATCCGCTACCACGCCCAGATAATTTTTTTGTATTTTTAGTAGAGATGGGGTTTCACCATATTGCCCAGGCTGGTCTCGAACTCCCCACCTCAGGTGATCCGCCTGCCTCAGCCTCCCAAAGTGCTGGGATTACAGGCATGAGCCACTGCGCCTGGCCCACAATTCTTAAGATATGATGAAGGAGACCCGGCGCGGTGGCTCATGCCTGTAATCCCAACATTTGGGAGGCCGAGGCAGGTGGATTGCCTGAGCTCAGAAGTTCGAAACCAGCCTGGGGAACACTGTGAAACCCCAACTTAAAAAAAAAAAAAAAAAAAAAAAAAAAGAACATGGGCAATTAAAATCTTCCCTGCAACATGAATGATAAAACTAAAAAAAAAAAAAAAAAAAGATGTGATGAAGGAAGTGCCTGAAAGGCCCACATAGTGTGAGAAGGTGCCTGAGACCTGGAGGCTGGAAGGAAACTGGCCCCCCACCCTCGAATTTTACTCGACTCTCTGACTCTCTCCCAGAAGGCTTCAGAGGAGATCGTCCTCACAGTATGTTTACAAGGGCCAACATAAAAGCTTTTCCTGAGCTGTTCAACCTCACGGGACACCAGAGAAATGCAAATTAAAACCACAATAAGGTATATTTCACACTTGCTAAAATAGCTAAAATTAAAAAGACTAAATGTTGGACAGATGAGAGCAACTAGGGCTCTAAAACAGCTGCCGGGAGTATAACATGACTCAACCATTTTGGAAAATAATTCAAATTTTTTTTACATTAAAAAAAAAAAAAGCAGGCCAGGCATGCTCGCTCAGGCCTGTAATCCACTTTGGGAGGCCGAGGCAGGCAGATCATCTGAGGTCAGGAATTCGAGACCAGGCTGACCAACATAGAGAAACCCCATCTCTACTAAATATACAAAAAATTAGCCGGGCGTGGTGGCAGGCGCATGTAGTCCCAGCTACTCTGGAGGCTGAGGCAGGGGAATCACTTGAACCTGGGAGGCAGAGGTTGTGGTAAGCCGAGATCGCACCATCACACTCCAGCCTGGGCAACAAGAGCGAAACTCTATCTCAAAAAAAACAAACAGGCCAGGCATGCTGGCTCATGCCCGTAATCCCAGCACTTTGTGAGACCAAGGCAGGAGGATCGCTTGGGCTCAGGAGCTGGAGACCAGCCTGGGCAACACAGTAATACTCCATCTTCATAACAAATGACAAATGTTTATGGAGTGGTGCATGCCTTTAGTCCCAGCTACTCGGGAGGCTGAGATGGGAGGATCACTTGAGCCTGGAAAGTCGAGGCTGCAGTGAGCCGTGACTGTACCACTGCTTTCCTGCCTTGGTGAAAGAAAGAGACCTTGTTTCAAAAAAACCAAAACCAACAAAAACCATGCTTTTACTACCCTATGAACACATCCATTGCTAGAACTACTGTCACTACCACCTGAAGGCTGGTCAATCCCGAGTCTGCATATGTAGGCCTTCCTTCCCCACCCCCATCTTTGGAATCAGGGGTCCAAATAACTGACCCCTGTAACCCCAATAACTGCGGAACAACTCCCCCGCTGAACAGACGTCCCACAAGCACCTCAGACTCCCTGTGTTCAGGAATGGACACATCTTCACCCACCCCAGGGCAGCTTCCCCTCTTCTCGTCACCCACTTGGGCTGATATGCGGGCACCGAGTCTAAATCATCTCCCTTTCCAGCTCGCTTCTGTGTCCTAGAAAGGTTGACTCCAGCCTGCTGCATTTCCCAGGCTCCCTTAGGAACTGGTTTCCCCGGGGAAGGCCACTTGGGGCACTCACAAGGCTGATGGGTAGATGGGCCGAGAAGCTGGGTCTTCCTTGTCCTCCCTCTCCGCTTTGAAATCTCTGGCAGTGGCCCCAGTTCCATTCGAGGAGACTCACCGTGGTTCCAGCCTCCTGTGTGTCCCCTCCCTGGGCTCTTGTCACACAGCCTCCATCCGCTGTCTCTCAACTCTGGAGATGCTAACAGCTTCCTGTAGCTGGGCTGGGCTAACACAGAGTCCTAGGTGACCTCTCGGGGAGTTTCTTCCATCAGGATGTAACCAATCCCTGCATTCATTCCCGCTGTGTTAAAGGCTATCCACGGAGTGGTTTTGGTGTGTCTGGCTAAACTGCAACTGACACAGGCAGTAACTCCCAGACACCTGCCTGCCAACATCCTGGGCTCCTCGGTGTCCCTCCCTCCATGTCAATTATCAACAAATTTTGCTAATTTTTTTTACCTCTCAGATATTTCTCCACTTATCTAATGGACCAAGTAAACCCTCTCACCATCTTTGCCAACATTATTGGCATCGCTGTATACATTGCTCAAACTGCCAAGTAGAATATTTTATTTTACTGAAACAAAATCTTGCTCTGTTGCCCAGGCTGGAGTGGAGTGGCGTGATCTCGGCTCACTGCAACCTCCGTCTCCTGGGTTCAAGTGATTCTCCTGCCTCAACCTTTTGAGTAGCTGGGATTACAGGCGCACACCACCATGCCTGGCTAAGTGTTGTGTTTTTAGTAGAGCTAGGATTTCACCGTGTGGACCAGGCTGGTCTCAAACTCCTGACCCCAGGCGATCTACCCAGCTCGGCCTCCCAAAGTGCTAGGATTACAGGCATGCGTCACCACACGCGGCTGAGAATAACATATTTTAAGTAGCCTCAAATGCATTGTTCGCCTCGCTGAAACCCTCTCTGGCTCCTGATGGTGATGAGGAAAGCCAGGCTCCCTAGTGCAGCCTCTGATGGTCCCTGGGGCCTGGCCGTGCCGGTCTGATCTGCCTCATTCCCAGCCACTCCCAGTTCTGGATCCTTCAGCAGAGCCAAATCCAACTTCCCCCCATCCTCCCACTCCCGCCCCAGTCAGGCTATCTCTGCTGCATGTTCAAGCTGGTCTTTGGCCTAGAATCTCCTTTTCCGCTTGCCCCTCGTTGTCTCAGCTCAAGCACCACCTCCCTCAAGAAAGTCTTCCTGGATTCCCTCCACCCCTGCCATTAGGTCAGAATGTCCTGTGGACACCTCCCATGACTCAGGAGCCAGGACCATGTCTCATCCATCCGTGTGTCCCTGCCGGCTCACTATCTCTGGCACACGGCAAGCTCACTGTGGACAAATGTTTATGAAAGAACCACATGGAAAATGAAATGCTTGAGACAGCCGAATGACCTCTAAATCCTTAAACAGAAAACTAGAGAAACATTAAAGATGAAAGAATAAAATATTCTGTTATACAAAGCTGTAACCAAAACAAGTCCCATTGGAACTTATCTCAAGAAAAGGGTGCATTAATAGAATAGTTATATTGTCACCGAAAAATTACCTAGTGGGCTCCCTGCCTGGGAGGTCAAGGTAAGATGCACTCAACTCCTCTCCTGGTTTCACAGCCTGTCGAAGGCTGAAGATTTGGGCTAATTTCTGGAGAGACATACGTTGCATTTCTCTTCTTTTCTTTTCTTTTTCTTTTTCTTTTTTTTTTTTTTTTTTGAGACTGAGTCACTTCGTTGCGCAGGCTGGAGTGCAGTGACTTGATCTCAGTTCACTGAAACCTCCGCCATTTGGGTTCAAGCAATTCTCTTGCCGCAGCCTCCCAAGTAGCTGGGATTACAGGTGTACATCCTGCTAATTTTTTTATTTTTAGTAGAGGCGAGGTTTCACCATGTTGGCCAGGGTGGTCTCAAACTCCTGACCTCAAGTGATCTGCCCGCCTCAGCCTCCCAAAGTGCTGGGATTACAGATACGAGCCATTGCATTCAGCCCCATGTTGCATTTCTAATTGCAAATTAATAATTCCCCTTCTGACTTCTATAATAGTTCAGCTGCTATGAGTTTGGGTTCCCATGAGCTGCTCTTGTGAGGCTTATACTACCCTGATGATTTCCATTTTCTAAAGAAAGCAATAGGTCAGTGAGCCCGGGGGCAGTGGGCATGGGGGTGGTTCTGAGGCCTCTGCACAGATGTCACTGTTGTACCCGAGCAAGTCAAGGAATGCGCCACACTCTGAGACTGAATTATGAGTCCTTTATTATGCCAGCGACCGAGAGGTGGCTAATGTCCAAAATTTTCTCTACCCCTAAGAAAAAGTTAGGTGGTCTTTTATACCCTAGTTTTAAAGGGAGGGGGAACCTAGCTAAAGCCAATTTTTCACAAAAGCAGAGTAAGCAAAAAGTTAAAAGATAAACTAGTACATGAGAAGTAAAACAGTGCCAGGTGTGGGGGTAAAGCTGTCATGAAAGACATAAAACTTATAGATAAATGGGGGCTCTGGGTGCTCGACAGCACCTGCATTCCCAGCTCTGCTGGTACCACTTAACTCAGCCTCTTATCAACAAATGCCTTCCTGGGTGCCCAGTGTCAGCCTGCCCCAGCTACATACTACAGTTACATACTTAATGGTGGGAAAATCACTAAAATGAAGTAGCTAAGCTGGAGTGTGTCTGGCTGAAGAAGCTAACATAAAGCCTGAACAGCTTTTAGTCTGAGAAAAAGAATTAGTTTTAGCTGGCAAAAAGCAGGTTATCACATCACCAGCACAGCAGCTGAAGGATTTTTTGGGGGGTGGCGTGAGAGAACACCTGCAAAGCCCAGTCTTTTCTAAGAAAAGCTGGAAAACTCAGCTGACATTCTCGCATGCGTTCATTTGAGATGTGTTCGAGGCGTGCCCTTATGTGCTCTCAGCGCTAGAATGCCGGACGGTCCAAGAGCTTGTCACCCACAGCCCAGACACGCATGTGCATGCTTTGGGTGTGGTGGACAACTGCAGGCCCCTTCGGGTCTGTCGGGGTGGGCATTCTGCCCCTGAATTGCAGTAGCAGTATTCCTGCCTCGCCTGGCAGGTGAGTGCAATAATGGACTTGCTCTTCCACCTGCTGGGGTTGCATTTCATGGGCACTGAGTCTCTGGGGGATCCAGGCCACTTCAAATGAGGATTTTCAGCCTAGATCCCCCTCCTACTGTAGCGGCACCCTGCACATCAGTCAGGTGACTTGCTGGACTCCCAGGCTGTTGAGTTTCTGGACCGATAGAGCCTCTGTCACCAGCCTCTGATGCAAACCCTTTTCTCAGCTATCTGTGCTGTCCATGGAGACCTGGGTTCCCAGGTTTGGGAGGCATGCTGCCTTCCTTAGGAAGAATGGCGACGCCTGCTGTCCCTCCCATCCACGCAGATAGGGCAGGGCTCCCACGAAATATGTCATTAGCATCGCCCCAGAAGATGCACAGCACAGGCAGTTGCCAGGCACAGGTGCTTGGAGAAGACGGAAGCCATGATGCCAGGTCACCTGTTGATGCCCAAAGGAAGTAGCTCTTTTGGCTGCTTGCCACCGTTCTTACAACCCTTCCATTTTGTTTCTAGTCTTGGAGGGGAGAAAGTCATCCTTCCTAAATGGTGTTGACCCTCAGGCATTGGACTGTGCCAGGAGAACAGCTGTGCAAGGCTGCAGCCCCGGTGCAGGCGGCCAGGAGCTGGGACCACAGGAGCGGGGACCACAGAGGGCGCTAGCAAGAGCAGCGGCTGCTCCGAGACGCTTTGGGACAAGTCAGGATACATATTTTGTAGTTTTTTCTCTTTTTTTTTTCTTTGGAGTCTTGCTGTGTCGCCCAGGCTGGAGTGTAGTGGTGCAATCTCAGCTCACTGCAACCCCCACCTCCCAGGTTCAAGCAATTCTCGTGCCTCAGCCTCCCGTGTAGCTGGACGTACAGGTGCGCACCACCACGCCCCGCTAATTTTTGTATTTTTAGTAGAGATGGGGTTTCACCATGTTTGGGCTCAAGCTCCCGGCCCCACGTGATCTGCCCACCTCAGCCTCCCTAAGTGCTGGGATTCCAGTCATGAGCCACCGTGCCCGGCCTTTTCTCTTGTTTTATTTTGGTAATCTATATTCGTTGAATACCTCTCCCCCATCATTGGTTGGAATTCTCAACCTCAATCATTTTGGGGGTTCTCTGCCTCCTTTGAATAGGACAGATCTCCAGGGGCTCATGCCTGTAATCCCAGCACTTTGGGAGGTCAAGGTGGGCAGATCATGAGGTCAGGAGATGGAGACCATCTGGTTAACACAGTGAAACCTCGTCTCTACTAGAAATACAAAAATTAGCCGGGCGTGGCGGTGCATGCCTGTAATCCCAGCTACTCGGGAGGCTGAGGCAGGAGAATCGCCTGAACCCAGGAGGTGGAGGTTGCAGTGAGCCGAGATTGTGCCATTGCACTCCAGCCTGGGCAACAAGAGTGAAACGCCATCTCAAAAAAAAGGAAGGGAGGGAGGGAAGGGAGGGGAGGGGAGAGGAGGAAAGGGAAAGGAAGCAGAGGGAAGGGAAGGGAAGGGAGAAAAAAAGGAAAAGAAAAGAAAGAGCCCCTCCGGGCAGCCGGCTGTTTGGGGAGGTGCACCCTAGTCTTCAGGCT